>VZTN01035913.1:3198-22698 GCA_013400515.1 Erpornis zantholeuca | reverse complement strand
ATGAAAATGTGAAATCTAAAAAGTCCATCATCAGAAATATTGGCTTTCTGGCACACAAACAGCAAGAAACAACAACATGAGCAAAAGATGTACAATATTTTCAGAATAGCATTTTTGTCCCCTGTTTTAAAGCCCTATTTTTAAACAATAAACTTCCTTGATGAGCATATGAGGACTAGTAATTGAAAATCCAAAAGCCTGTTCTCATACAGCTCTCATTAACATGATACCTTTTGAGATCAGTGAAGTTCTACTAATGTATTAACATTTTTTATAACACCTCTCAGCTTACTAGTTCCTAGATGAGCTCCAAAAAGATATGAACCCTTTCAACATGTTAAATAGAAATTGAAAAAAAAAAAAAAAAGCAAAAACAAGCCCAAGAAAACACCACTCCACAGGAATAAAAGTAGAGCCATAGAATAAGTTTGACACAGAAAATGCAGCGCTTTCCTTCTTCCATAACAAATTTGTATTTGTACATAACAACCTGCATGCAAATATTATATCTGCTTATATTCTTTCTCTGTTGAGGGAAAAAAGAAGCGTAGATTTTTCCCCCTAATTGGATTAATAGGTTCACATTACTAGNACTTATGCAACCAATTAGGAGGATAGTTCATGTGACACATGAAGTCCTGGGGCACATAATTTCAATCATATGCTGTTGTTCCTGACTAATGACTAGATGGCTTCATTTCACAACACTCTGTTTTAATTCACTATAATTATTTCATCAGAAATCAAATTTTTCTTCTTGCTCCAGAAAATTTCATACAAGAAGCTGCAATAGACAGGCTCTGTGTATATCAGACAATTTTGCACTTGCTGGGTACTCATGATCTGTGAATACCAGAGGTGCACAAATACACTCAGTCTTACTTTCAGCTCAGTGAACAGTTCATGAAATATTTTTATGCTGCTGATCAGCCATATTTCTACATTTATTTTCATAGGTTTTGTCCTTTAAGGAGCTGGGTGCAGTCACAATTTTTCAAAACAGAATTCTGTTTCAGATCAGAAATAAAAATCTAAAGAACAGAAGCATGAAATTGCCAAATTTTCATTCTGCAATTAAATTTTTGTAGCTTTCAAAAAATTAAGCTGGCGCATTTTGGTTCAAAACCCCAGGGACAGGGTGCAGATTAGGAACAGCTCTTTCCAGTGTGCTCACTGCAAAGCTGTGTTGCTTTTTACCCCACTCCTCTGCCTGGGATAGGAAATCCTTTTCTCTGCAACACTGCAGTAGTCGACTCCATCCAGCCACCCTGTGTACACAGGCACGTGGAGCCCACAATTACCATGTTGTAAGTGTCATGACAGAAAGCACAGCCCATCAGGGAGCCCATGAGGTCAGGATGTCAAAGAAAAGTGCAACTGATAGACAGCTGTGCTTTACTTATTAAAAACATTCAACTCAACAGCATAGTTAAATTTAGATCAAATAAAGTGAAAACACTCCTTTTTATTTCTATTGACTAAAATTGAAACTGAGGAACTGTATTTTAGGTTTGAGAAATCATTACAGAAAAAAAATTCTAGCCAGATATCTCTCTTTATTTTTTAACTATTCTACTTACACTTCTCTGTGGGATTTCTTGTCATTGTCATTTCCTCTGAACTTCTCCCTGTGCTCTTAGTTTCAGGAATTTTAATATTTTTCTAAGGATAAAGTTTTGAAAATTCTTTGCTTAATGACCAAATCTCATTATCTGAGATTTGGGGTTACACTTAAAGAATATTATCCAGCATCTCTGTCATAAGAAATTCTGCATTTTCATATTGTACTCAGTTTGAGAATAATGGGCTATTTTTCCACCAGTGCTGCCAATACTTGAAGCCAAGCTTTCTTTTGTTGTTTCCACACATGTTCACTTTCCCTCATTTTCAGTTTACATAATGTTGATGTGAATTTAATCCTGAGGTTGCTGGTACTAGCACCACAAAATACTCTGTTTCCATAAACATTATAATCTAAATAGACAATGAAAACCACAGAAAAAGAAATTGTGAAGAAATTAACTAAGACAACAGGATTTGTGCATTATCTGCTTATTGCTTTTCTTCCTCATAGTGCTATGGGAAATGCTGGATGGGAGTGGAAACTCTGGAACTTATTGCCACTCTTCAACATAATAAAAACTCTAGAAAAAAAAATCTACCATGTTTAACTATTTCAATTATATGTTTATTGCTCAATTCTCAAATCTTCTGGGGCATGAAATCAGATAATTTTGTAGTATCTATGTCTTTGTTATATCTTGGAAGACATCATAGAAGACCCTCATGAAACCACTCCATTCTGCTGCTATCTACAGCCAAAAGTAGAGTGAAATCATTGTGGGCCAAGCAACAAACAGCAGTAAATAGGAAAAAGCAGTGTGAAAAGCAGCTGCTGGCACTGTCCCAGAGTGCATTTCACTGGACCCAAAGGGGCCAGATCAGAGCACACTTTCTGCTTCTCCTACCCAAATGTCAACTTCTGGAAACAGAAAGAAATGCAAAGCTGACTCTCTCTAATACCATTTTCAGTTGAAACAGGGACGATAGATAAAGTTGCTCAGAAGCATTACAGAAACAAACTGGAGGGAGGAATAAGCTGGTGATCCAATTGAGATGAGGGAAACAAGTTTTACAGAAGCCTCAAACTCTACCTTAAACCCCACACAGGCTGGTTTGCAGTAGCTAGAGCTTTGGATACTGCTTGTCACTATAGTACCAACTTGATATCAGAGTCTTTTTTCTCCACAGATTTTTATTCTCCAAAATCTGTCCCCTGGCTGCTTTCTTGATTCCTGCCATTAGAAAACCAAGAGTAAAGGATGAAAAAGAAATGCTCACCATATTACTCACTTCAACTCCACAGCCTGGAGGCACGTATTTTACTGCTAATACAATAATACAACATTGTGTGATTTTGAAGGGGACAAACACTACTGGAAGTGAATAAACACTAATTACAAGCATGGGAAGGATTTGGTTCATTAAAAAAATCATAGCTTTTCAGCATGAGTGAGTGAGAGGAATGTATGTACTCACACCACCATGACCAAGGTCACAGTACTTCCAGAAGTTTTCGCACCATCTCGTACAGCTCAATATTCCATTCACAGATATGTCTGCTCTGCAGGCAATCATTTTAACTTTTTCCCCATGTTAAGTTTCTCTTTCTGAAACCCACTGAAAAGTTTCTTAAACAAATACCTGACTAATCCTAACAAACCATATGTTAGACCCTAAGGGAAACCAAAGACAACACAGCAGTGCCTGAAAAGTTACTAGATACTACAATCTGCTCAGTTGGGTGCCTGAAACCTGCAGATCATGCTAATTAAAGTGGTAATGGGAAGAGGTTAAGAAAAACAGTCTTTCTCTAAATAAACCTGTTACTAACAAATTCTAAGTTTGAACATGCTAGGTTTTTCTAACTAGAGAGGAGCGAAGTTGAAATAAATAAAACAAAAAACAACTTGTGTAACATTTTTATATCAAATGGATGTATTTTCCCCACTACATTTAAAGGATTTTTTTGTCTCTCAATGCTATATTAAATTTTCAATAAACTGGCAGGCAATGCTTAAGGGGCCAGACTAGAGTCTGTCCAACAGCCCAGTCTTATTTTGAGAATTTTAAATCAATGCTTAGGGTCCCCTCTAGCTCCCCTTACAAACAAGAGTTTCACCCAACAGAAAATGCTTCAGTGGTGTCAAGAGTCACTACTGTACCTGCAGAGGGTGGAAATCAAAAAACATTGTGATTACTTTCCTCTTAGTCTAATTAATGTGTTTCTGTTTCTCATTATTGTTTTCCTCATATCATTATGAAAAAGAAGGCAGAAGACACTCCCACTGCTGAAGCATAGGATCTGAGTCTTCTTCCTTTGCTTGTTTTTTGATATAGGCACCTGTGAAGCTCTCATTCTCATACCCTTGGTAAGGAAAAACCTTGCATCCTCCCCACAAAAGAATAGAAAGCATTCAGTTTTGCACAGCAATCTCATTAAACCCTTATCCCAGCCTATTCCATTAAAATTTAGCTCAGATGGACCTCTGATTTATAGTCAGAAGCAACATATGCAATCCAACATCTGGATGCTTGGTTCAATTTTGGGGTATTGCAGTGCAAAGGAAAAACGGGGGGAAGTTCAGCAGATCACCGGGATGGTCAGGATTGAAACATTTGACCTATGAAAAAAAGCTGAGGAATTTGGGTTTGATCAGCCCAGAGAAGGGAAGGGTTGGGAGAGTCATAGCAGCAGCCCCCTGTAACTATGAGAAGGGTGTAGAGATGACAGATCAGGGCAAATTTGCGAGCCTTTCATCTTAAAATTCAGTCATTGGATTCCCACCTTTCACTGTTTTTTTTCTGCTGGCCACATTTCCTTTTTCATAACAGGAGGTAGTCATTACTTTCAAACTACAATTCTGTATACTCTTACAACTATTTATTTTCTCCTAACTTCATTTAATATTATAGAAAACCATGTCACTAGAGTAACGCAGTAGTAAAGTATTTAGAAGGTGATACATGGATAGCGTTATCCAAAATAGCACCAGTAAGAGAAAGAACTACTGTATCCTGAAAGAAATTTGAATATTTAGTCACCTTTTTTGGTGTAAACAGATTATGTTAACATTCAAAATTACACTGAAGTCATTGCAGAATGATAGCTGATGGCATTATCTATTACAATCCAAGAATTTGGATGCAAAAACCTAAAGCAAAACAACCAAGTTAAATTATATTTCTTCAAACAACAAACAAATACCAGCTATAACAACCTCCTTTAGGGGAATGCAACTTTCAGTAGACACTACCTTGAGGGAAACTGTCATTATTTCCCTTTCTTGGTTACTAACCAATAATTTGCCACTGGGAAGGCACAACCCACTAACTCAAGCCAGTAATTTGTCACAAAACATCACAGACATTCTTTCTAGATATCAGCATGCAGTCCATTGATTTTATTACTTACAGGAGGGAGCCCCCCTCAGGACAAGGAAAACCCAGGAAAATTCTGCATGTTGGACATTACCCAGGACTGAGCACTTCCTTAGAGTGTCATCTTGAAGTAAATCCAGGTCTTCTTGCTCTCAGAAGTTACAAAGTGGGACTTTCCTCCGAATTATTCATGGCTGTCTGAAGACAATAGTGGATTCTAAGAACATGTTATTATGAGGTCATTCATCAATGGATGAAATCTGAAGAAAAACCCTCCCGTGAGTGAATCTTTTCTTGTCTTCAACCCCCCAAAAATTCTATTCATGGAAACAGCATCACCAGAAATGGTCTGTGTGGTAAAAAAATTACAAGAAATTACAGGGATCAAGACTTCCATTTTCATTTTTCTGAAATACATATCATACTGCCCTTCTCTGTGGTAATCATTCTGAATCAAAGACCAGGGTATCACACATGATTCAGGGCTGAAAGTCAAGGGAAAAAAATAAATCTTTGCAAAACCAGGAATATTTAAAAAAAATCCACACAAAACATCCCTGACAATTGCCCCTATTAAAGTTTAGCCTAATCATTTATATAATTATGCCCATAAGACTAAGCACCCCTATGTCTTTTCAGATTGGAGTAATAATGAGGAAGCTCACATTAAAATAGTATTCTGTTGAATGCAACTATCTTACAAAATACAACAAACCCAGGAATCAAACATAATTATGACACTCATCTTCCCCAATTACATACAAGCACCAAAGAAAAGATCTTTAAGAATAAAATATAACTGTTGCACTCATCTTCTCACTTTTAAATACTCCTTCCATCTGCATTGGCAAATTAAACCTGAATAGATATACAAATCTATGTGTAATTACTTAAAGTAATATCACTACTTTCCAAGTATTTTGCTTATATGCATTATCATTCTGTTCACATACAAAAATTTTAAATAAAGTCATCAATTTTCAGATTGCCTCTTTATAATTTTTATAGCTAACATACTTAGCCCATGTGGCGAACATGTTTGTGTCACTATGTGTGCAACTAGAACCTAATGAGTGTCATCTACATATAAGACATCAATATCCAAAATATAAAGCTTTATAATTCCTTAGTAAAAGCACATTCTCTACACCATTATAGTACTCAATTTTCTCCTCTTTGACTACATGATCATTCAGAACTGAAGACCTTCTGTTGCTCAGAGTAAGGCCACTCACTATATCTAAATATTCAGGCTGAGTATACGTAGCAGTATTTCTTTAATGCACTGTAGAATGAGATGGAACAGCCCACTCGCAGTGCAGTGCATTCAAGATGTCAGCAAAGCCAAAGTAAATTAGACAAGGTCATACATCAGTACTTATGTGGAAGGTTTACTATCTTGAATTTGTTCCCTGCAACATCCTGCTCTCTTTTTGCTATAAGTTACATCTCCTGCATTTTGCATGAATCCTGAGTTGATCTTCAGTAAACACGGAAATAAAGAGAAGATAAGCTTGAAACTCCCAAAGTATCATTAGCTCTGCTGTCCTTCATAGCAAGGAACTATGCTGGAATTGCTTGACCACCTGATAAACACCAACCAGTTTCAATAAACAGTGATTCAAACATCCCAGGAAAAAATAATAGAGGCCTCAATTTTTTTTTAGGCCACTAAGCAATATTAGTACCAGCAAACACTGTTTGCACTGACCTTCACTGCTCAGCTGTGACCTGAACTCTTTGGCTGAAGGTCTAAAAGGAGCTGCTTTTAATTAAGGCTAACTTAAAGTCAGTGCAAAGTGTCACATCTTAAAGGAAAGGTCTCTCAGGATACCCAAATCCTTCACACATCTCATTAGCTCCATTTAAAGTCGCCCTTTTCCACTTCCCATATCTGTATGTAGGACGCAGTACATTTTGTTTGTGGATGACATTTCTGTGCAGAGGGGACTATCAGCCCCCTCCAGAAGCGAGCAGCCCAACACCTTCTCAGAGCAAGCATGAAAAAGCTGATAAAAGGAGCCCCCCACAAGCCCATGTGAGGGGATGAAGAAAGGCCTTCAGCCCACAAACCCTCCCCAGCAGTCAGGTAAGCAGCAGTCTGAGATCATAAAGCACAGAGCATGTCTTCAATGGATGCTAAATCTGAGCCTTTCCTTTCTGAAACAAAGCATTTGGCTTCTTAGAGTCTTATTAAAGGAAGACATTCAATAATAATTATTCAAAAACTAAAGTGCTAAGGTTCATTGAACATTTTGGTTATACGTGGAAAATATCTTGTTTTTTTCAGAAAGTTGAAGCCTTAAGAGCGTGTCTTACAGCTCTGCAACATGAATTTTACTCTGAATGCCATCCTTGGGACACAGAGATACCCTTTTTTTAATAGTTAGTTAACTGGATTTGAATGATTTTCAAGCAGAACAAGTAAAATCATGTTAGGTGAAATCAATAGGTGATGTGTTAAATCAGTGGTTAGTTTGCAATATAAAGCATTTTTAGGCCTAAACAAAGTTTCTGTTTAGTAGAGTAAATGAAGAGAGATCCACTTAAATCCCAAACATATTTAATTAAAATAAGGTAATTATTGTAGAGCTATATTTGTACAGACAATACAGTTGCAGCAATTATCTCTAATTATGCAGCTCCAATCACAGAATAATAGAGGTTTCAATGTCACTAAGCACTATAAGGATAATTACTCTTTCCATTATTCTGATGGGCACATAATTATCAACTTTAAGAAAAAAAAAAACTTCATGGGGACATAATAGCCACACTTAACTACAGGCTGATTGAGAATGATCAAGGTATTCAGTGCAAAAAGAAAAAGGAGCATCCTCAGTTGGTTCCAACTGAATAGTCATGTACTTCCCAAAAAAATAGCACAGATTCCATGCTCAAAATCATGTTTTATTAAAATATTATGCTTACTGAACAAGACCTTAAAATAATAGTACTTAATAACACAGTTGAAAAAGCCTTAGACAAAAGCCTCTCCTCTAACAGAGGATATTGAGGCCCAGAACACAAGTGCAACCATGAATCCATCTGAACCTTTAACTGCTTCTTAAATATTATATTCTTGGTCTGAGAAAGAAAGTATTTGAGCCAAAGCACAGCATTTCTTCAAACATGTAACAGAAAATCAAATGGACAAGAGAGCAGAAACCCTGGTGACAGTATTAACAGTGTTAGGCACTCTGGGGATTTGTCTCACAAATTTCTGTGTTCAGTGTCTCCAGCTTGTCAGTTTTTCTGTAGTTCACCTTCAGTTCCTCGGAGAAACTGTGGCCTTACAAGGAATGATGTAACTGAGAACTAGACATCCCCTCATGCTTCAGTCTGTTCCTCAACCTGCAGCACTGGGCATGACCTGTTTTACAACAGACTGAACCAGTCTTTATTTCTGGTGGCAAGGAGGCGAGGCATGGCATGGCATGGCATGGCATGGCATGGCATGGCATGGCATGGCATGGCATGGCTGCACCAAAAACAGACACATTCAACCAGCTGGCCATGGCCACAGTGCCACCTGAGAGCTGCTAAGCAAGCCTGACAGTCCAACACCCATCCCCTCTGCTGGCATCACCAAATACTGCTGTGTTCATGCTGATGGGAATGTCCATGAGAGCACCACTCTACATACTCTTCCCAGTCACCTGTGACCGCTGTGGTGCCCCAGCTAACTCCCAGATTGGTTCCCTCCTACTTTAGGCATGTTGCTGACTAACCAGAGAACAAAGCCTAGTTTTCTGCTCAAACAGGGAAAGGGAGGTGTCTCTAGGTGAGGTTTGGTGGCTTGAATTGCCCCTTGGAAGGGTCTGCACCACTTCTGCAGCTAAACTGCCAGAAGTTATCTCAGCTGCATGACTGAAGCTAGATGGGATAACTCCAGACCTAAGAAGAGATCAATATTCTTAGCCATCCATCCTTACCAAGGGAGGCACAGCAAAAAGAAAAGGGCTGCCATGCAGGGTTGCCATGGTATCACACTCTTCCTCACTTAGCACATTGTTCAAAGCTTCAGGAAGACTAACAGCTGCTCTTCCCAAAAGCTAGCTGGAAAATTTCCCCCTCTCTGCTGATGCCCCATGGATGGGACACAAAAGACACCCCACAGGCACCCACTCATTCCTGGGCCAAGCCCTAAGGAAAATACAGCATTCTCACTTACAAGGAGTATCTCCTATCTATGCAAAACTTGGCAGCTACAATCATTGAAATTATGTTCAGGGAAAGTAATGTAGGTTTAAAGGGATTTAATTGGATTTTTAAGTGACAGTCAGTTTTAGAAAAGGACCTGATAAGCTCCCAGATTTTCACTTTTATGAGTGGCATAAAAGTGGTGAGCAGTGGTTCTGCTCTTTTGCAGGACCAGAAGTCAATTTAAGAATCCAAACAGAAGCTTTCAAGCACAAATATTTTGGAGCGTGAACTGGAATCAAAAATACTAAAAATTTCAAATTTTTTTCCAGCCTAGACAGAAAGGATATGCAGCACAGAAAATATATTTGTGGGTGGGAAATAAGGTCCCATTCTTACATAGTTGCAGTTATAAGACCTGAAAATGCTGCATTTTGTAGGGTTGCAAGAAGTAAAGGTGTTAGAAGCCTCTTCAGGTTTTCCCTCAGTGCTTAGATTTAAAGGAAAACTGAGGAAACACAGTGTTTTTAAGAGATACTGTTGAGACTTTCTGCTAGGCTAGCAGCCTTGCCAACACAATATGTATTTATATTTCAGACTTGACAGACGCTGCACACTGATTGCAAGGTCCAAAAGCCAGACTTGCCCCAACCAGGGTCCTGTGCCTGCAGGCTGTTCATCACATATCTGCAGCCCAGTGCCACAGCCTCTCGTCAAAAATAGGCTAAAAACTGTTACACTGTCAATAGTAATATTGCTAAATAGTTAATAATTGCTATGTTGATAATGCACGTACTGTTAAATGGTTTGGTTATTATATTATAAGAGGGGTTAAAAGTATAGTTATAAGAAATACAGTACTCAGCTTACTGTGTTACACATAAATAAAGTGCGCCTCCCCCAAGCAAATGAGCCAGCCTGGAAAAAGCCCTAAGAAACAATTAGTACCTTAACCTTCATGCAAATGAAGGATCCAAACAGAGACCAATCCAAAGGGACAAAAAACAGTATAAAAAGGGGGCATCCAGGTCTGTGAGGTGTGCTGCTTGACCTTGAACATCAGGAACATCCCTGCTCCGTAGAAGATCCAGCGCTGCTCTGCAGCATCCACGCTCATCCCCGACCAGGAGCGCTCCTGCTCCACATTCCCTGGACCATCAGCGTGCGCTCTACCCACAGACCCCTGTGCTTTAGGCCACATAATAAAAGCTGAAATCACTTTAGAACCAGGAGTGCATTCCTGTTTTTAACACTCTCTCTCCAAGTCTGGGATGCCAGCGGCCAGCTACAGCAGGTCAGCTTGAGTTGCCACCTGATGGCCAGAAAGTAGCCAGGTACCTCCAAGGGACACAAGGAATAAGTTCCAGCTGCCCACCTGGTAAAGCCCTACAGAAATATACAAA
Organism: Erpornis zantholeuca; assembly: GCA_013400515.1. Taxonomy (NCBI): domain Eukaryota; kingdom Metazoa; phylum Chordata; class Aves; order Passeriformes; family Timaliidae; genus Erpornis; species Erpornis zantholeuca. Next base: position 12,211 of record VZTN01035913.1, on the reverse strand, counting down.
CCCTGCTGGCAGCTTATGCTCTTTTAACATATTTCAGCCATTTTCAACAAAAATGCAGAAACAAACTGAAACACTGTCATGTACTTGCATCTCACAACTCAATCCATCACCTCTTTGCCAACAGTAAAAAGCAGAGTCCTGCAGTTTTCCCATTAGGCCAATACTTTATTGGCAAGGCAAGATGAAGTGAAGAATACTTCCTACATTTGAGTAAAGCCTCACAGCAAATGCTTGATTGTTTTGCCATATAAAATGGGCTGTAGCTTTATCAAGACTTCTGACTCCCATGGTGATTAGACAGCATGAGGAAGGCCAAAGTTTCCCAAAGAGACATGCAGGGAAAAAATGTTCTCAATATGTTCAGAACCAAAATTGCAATGACATCTGCACGCTACTGGTCAGGCTTTGCTTATTATACAGTATAAAAATGTCTTCTTGTATTAGGCTTTCTGACAACCAGCCATTGCTTGAGTGCACTACAAACATCTCCCCTGGAACTGGATATCAATTGTTGCCTCTTAGTTTGTAGCATTTCAATAATTGTGCCTTCTTCAGAATAGCAAACAATTAAGATAAAAACTTCCGATTTTGTCTGCAGCAGACATATATTTTTCCTATATGTTTGTTCTACATATTTTCCTGTTTCTTGTTTTACTATGTTTGTGCACTTTCGTCTAAGATGACTGAATTATTTTTCTTCCTATTACTCCTTCCTTTGTATGTGTTTAAGGGAAAGGGGAGATGATGTTGTCACAACAATTTAGATAAACATTCTTGACCAGTATATTAACACTTATCTCACTTTTTTTTTACCCTAAAAGGCTATGCAATTGCATTGCCCCAGTTTCCCTCTCTTTATTTTCTATGATTTTTTACTCAATTTAGTTCTGAACTTTGAACAGTTTCCCTTTTGCAGTAGACTCCAGTTAGTTCTTTTATTTCTAGGATTTGCCTTTATGTTGACTAATAAAAGTTAGTGTTCCTATCTACTCTGCTTCATTACAAAGACAAGTTTTCAAAGTCAACACTATCCCCAACCCTCCCTGTGCCCCTGGGCATGTAGTGTACAAAAGATTTGGGGTTAAAAAAACTGAAAAAAGCAGGAAAAACACCCAACACAAACCACCACCACAACAACAAAACACCAGCACATTTGTATTGCTCTTCTCTGAAAGCAGTTCAAAACCCTGCCAGAGAAAAATGCAGCAACAGAGAGCTCTAGAGGCCCTGTCCTGCATTGCACCAATTCCCACATATATAAATATATACACTTTCACATAAGCAGTATGCATGCCTCATCTCTTCTGTACATGTGATGCACAGAAAGCTTACAAAACACCTCAGCCATAAGCTGCAATTATAAGACATCCATCACTTTGTTCAATTACTAGATACAGGTTCATTTAGTTCTTTGAAATGAAGGAGGCAGAGGAGGGTTTTTCTTGGTTCTTTCTTTGGAAAAGAAGATAGTGCTTTTTGATGACAATCAACAGACCCGGGGCTATGCTTATAAAGCAAGAAAAGTGTCATTACAGTTAATTCTGGACTAGCTCTGTACTTGTCTAATTTTCCTAACTTTTTTTTTTTTTTTTTTAATAACAAAACCCACAATGCTTTTTCCAGTTCAGGTGAGGAGAATGTGCTTGCAGCAACTACGCTCATCAAAATCCCTTTGAGGTAAGCTTTAAGTGGTTAGCAGAAAGAAAAAGAAATCCCAAACTCACTGTTATACATAACAGAGGCACCACCAGGTACGACTGAAGTTAATCTTTCCAAAGTGCTGTGGAGCCACCTGGCAGAAAGCAGGTGAAGAGCTTGTGTGATGAGCCTGTACCACACCCATGCTCCAAGGATGAAAACTACGCTACCACATACTTGACCATCAACCGTGACTCTTCCACGGAGCACATGGACAACAAGAGCTAAAACACTGATACCACTGCTGCCCGAGGTCAGAGCCTGAACTTGCCATGCCACAAACACCAGTCTGTTTCACTGGGTCTGTTTTATCTCAGGTCCTGAAGTTTTGTCATTACTTCTGAACCAGAACTTGCCTTTCTAACTGGAAAAATTCCCCACCCAGATGTATCACAGCTCAGTGACTGCCCTAGGACACCTCTCTAGTACCACCCCAGTACCTCTGGGGATGTCCTCTTTCCCTGTCGCTCCTGAAGGGCAAACCTGCCAGTTCCCAAAGCAGCATTTCCTCTTAGGGAGGGTCAGGATGTCTCAGACACTCATGCAACAACCTAAGCCAAAAGACAAGAACTTAATTACAGGACACCAACTTATAACAGAAGGACATGCTCCTTAACATCTGTCAGTTTTAACACTTTAAATTCCATGGTAAAACAAAACTGCATTCACAGTCTTCAGGAGAAATGAAACCATAAGGATCTCACAAGCAGGCCTCAACATAAGCAGGAATGTTTGTCGTTTCCTAACACAATTATAAACATGGATGGTGTGTGTGGTGAAAACAGACCAAACAACCACATTCTGGCCGTCCCCAAATCTACACTGGATGTGGGATTGTAACAATATAAATTGCCAGATTCTCTTTCTGTTTAACTCACATCTCTGCATATTACATTATCTTATGACCTGAATAACCTTCTTAGTTACATTTTAAATACAAGACATTAGTATGGTATGGAACATAATACAAACCAGCAGGAGGACTCTGCAGTGAGAATTATTTAACTGCTATTGTTTACATCAAGCCACACACAGATGCAGAAAACCACCAAAAGTGTATATCCACCTCAGCTAAACTGACCACATAAAACATCATCTCTGCAACATACCCCTTGCTTGCAGAAAAATGAATGCTTCTCTTTAAATAGACTCTCCTCAACTCTCAGCTGCCAGGGTCAACATAGTTTTGCTGGGATTCTCCTTCTTCACCAGCCTCCTTCCACTCTGAGGTCAGCTCCTAAGAGGTAGATGGTTGCCCCCCCACCTCCCCCAGTTGTAACCAGCCCTTTTCTGAAAAGCTGCTCTCTTTTTCACTTCTTCCCCTCCAGAGCAGTTGCTGGCAGTCTCATTCAAAGACCAAATCTCAAAAAACTTTGCTTCATTTCTATCAACCACTCTCAGGTTGTTAGCCCCAAAATCCACAAACAATGGGTCAGACACCAAAATACCATGAAACACCAACTACACAAAGCTAAAAAACACTGGCTGTAATTTGGGGATGTTTCCTGCTTGCTCTGAACACATGTGTGTGCTTCTTACAGCATTGCAATTCTCAAACCTCTTACTGAATACAGAGATTTTGGATACAGATGCAGTACCTTCAGCAGAAGTCCCCATGGGAAATCAGACCCCTTTGGGATTGATCACAGAATCATAGGACAGCCAGAGTTGGAAAGGACCTTAAACATCATATAGCTCTGAGCCCCCTGCCTATGGGCAGAGACACCTTCCATGAGGTCAGGTTCGTCAGAGTACCATCCATCTTGCCCTTGAACACTGACAGGGGTAAGACAACAACAGTTTCTCTAAGGCAATCTGTTCCAATGCCTCACCAACCTCATAGTAAAGCATTTCTTTCTAATATCTAATCTAAACCTGCCCTCTTTCAATTTGAAGCCATTCCCCTTCATCCTATCACTATCACCACACACCCTTGTAAATAGTTTTTCTCACTCTGTCTCTTAGCCTCCCTTTAGGTACTGGAAGGCCACAGTTAGATACCTGGAAACCTTCTCTTTTCCAGGCTGAACAAACCAAATTCTCACAGCCTTTCCTTATAGGATAGGTGTTCCATCCCTCTACTCATCTTTGTGTGCTCCTCTGGGCTCGCTCCAACAGGCCCAAGTCCCTCCTGTGCTGGGAACCCCAGAGCTGGATGCAGCCCTGCAGGTGGGGTCTCAGCAGAGCAGAGAGGCAGAATCCCCTCCTTCACCCTGCTGGCTACTCTCTGATGCAGCCCAGGACATGTTTGGCTTTATGGGCTGTGAGTGCCCATGGCTGGCTCATGTCCAGCCTCTCATCCTCCAGCACCCCCAAGTCCTTCTCCCCAGGGCTGCTCTCCATCTGTTCATCCCCAGCCTGTGTTGATACCAGGGGTTGCCCCAACCCAGATGCAGCACCTTGCACTTGCCCTTGTTAAACCACATGAAGTTCAGTTCACTTGTCAAGCTCATCCAGATCCCTCTGGAGGGCATTCCATCCTTCAGGAGTGTCAAACACACCACTCAGCTTGGTGTCATCTGCAAACTTGCTGGGGGTGCTCTCAATCTGTTCATCTGTGCCATTAACAAAGAGAGCACCTACGCAGAGTAGGAGTCCCCAGGCCACATAGTTACCTTCAGGGCTGACCCATCATTGGACAAAAATAGCTTTGAACTGGACAAAACTCAAACTGGTAATCTGACCAGGAAAGCCTCCACAGCTTACTTAGCTAGGAGCTAAGACAGAGCACCGCAACTGAAATTCCCTTAACCTGCTGTCCTCTGCCAGGCCTCACAGAGACAAAGGGGGAACAGCTTTTCTGGCAGCACATGTGAAATATCACAGCTTTCAAGGCTTCCTGCAACTGTCAGCACTAAACTTCACAAGCTTTCCCAGTCATTTCTGCAGAGGAAAAACGACTGTCCTGATCCAAAGAGCAATGCTGCCAGCCAATGGTCAATTACATTTCTGGATGAAGGAGCCTCCTAACTGATCTATTATCCATTTTACCACGTTAAAAAGGTTGGATGACACCATGTCCATATGTACAAACAAGGTGTGCATTGTGTGGGTTGGTTCAATAGTCCTAAATATTCAATGCCAGAAAAACCTAAAGAAAAAAAGAAGACCACGCTCCAGCAAATGAGCTTGAAAAAAGGTCAATAATCGTCAGTTTGAAAGTTCTAAGGAGTGCCTAAAAATATGACCAAGAACTGCGGGTGCTGTCTCAAAATATAAGCACCAGAAAATTACTCATATGAGTCTAATTACATGTGAAACAGCTTGTATTTACCTAGTTCAAAATAAAAAAGCCCAAAGGAATCTCAGACAAGAGCAAGCCTTAATTCAGTCTGATGTATTCCTGCATTTGGGAAAATATTCCTCCCAAAACATTAGACTCCACAGTCATAACAAAAATTAATGCAGAGGAATGGTCATGTGTGTATGTATCTGTATATGTAAATGATTCTCCTAAGTAAAAGTAACTTATTTGAGATAACCAAAGTCTTACTTTTCATTCTGAAATTAAGGGAAAATCCAACTATGGATTGTTTAATAAACACAATAAACAATGTCACGGTCAAACAAAAAAAGAACAGGGTTTTTTTCTGAAAATGCACTAAGAGGAAATAAACCGCTTTCTGTAAAAGAAATCAACAGCAAAGTGCAATGCCATTAAGCTTTTCACAGGACAGCGTGGAATGTGTGGGAAGTTTAGAACAAAAAAAATAAAGAAAGATATAACAAAACCCCAGATGCCTGACAGAAAAATAAGAAAAAGACATCGGCTGGCATTCTGCAAAAATGATTTAAATAAATATATATTTTGGCAAATAGAAAAAGGAAACAGAAAAGAAGGAATAGAATCCAGATGTTTTTCTTTGCCATTTCATTTGACAGCAATAATAACTAAGGTCATCTCCCATATAAACTTACCCTTAGTAGAAACACTTTGCTTCTGTTTATATTGAGATTGGACAGTAAAGTCATTATAGTTTGTTCATGTGGTGGTGTTCCTTATCTTGTACAGCTCCTCACAAATAACCTATTTTATAACTGAGGGGAGAAAAAACACCCATATTTCCATAATTCCAATGAGCATTATACATAGCAAAGACAGTTTTAATAGCTTATAAAAATCGAAACAGGAAGATGGCCAGAAAAACACTCAAAGTTTGCCAATGTGTTAATATTATTCACAAGAATACAAAACTCTTAGGATACCAACTTCAAATCATCATTTCTATCTCCTACTATACTACATCTTTAGCAAGGCTTATGACCAATGTTTCCATCTCTCAAAACTATTTGGTTCCTACAAGATAAGCCAGCCAGCTTTGTTGAAAGAAAATAGCCTTTACAACTTTAAATATTTTTCAAAAGTTTCCATTAGCCTTCAAATAAAAATCACATAGTAGCTTTACAGAGTGCATAAAAGATGTTCTGACAGGAGTCTTTACAGATACATAAAATATTTGCAGAACTAGTTTGAAAGCATTTTTTCCTGAAAAGAAAGAAAAAACCCTAATTTTTTTTGAGGGGTGGGTGCTACATGGTTTGGGATTTACAGTACTCATTACCTGAATTCCAAAAATGTTAACATTAGAAAGACTTTTGAGTAATCTCTCAAAAAGCTTGACTTCAGTTATAAAGTACTATATCCTTACACCTTCTGTTCTTTGCTTTTTTCCCCCCCATACATTCAGGCTGACATTTAAAATGCCAAAAACATTCACTCATCATTCTCATACAATGTATGTTTGTCATGTTCTGTATCATGTTAACAACATGAATGAAGACATTGATGTTTGGCAAAAAGAGTTCTTTCAGCTAAAATTCAGATCAAAGTATAAGCACTTATTATAAAATACCACCATTATAATAAAAACAAGTCTAGGTAATTGCTGTGACAATAAGTAGGGTGAGACTGTATTTAACATCCCCCTTCATTACAAATCCATTTGGCATCCATTCTAATTGCTAGCCTATTCTCAAAAAAAAAAAGAAATTATTTGATGTGTTGGTGGATGTCATGTGTGCCTTGTACATTTATAGCACTTCCATTGTAATTCAACATTAATTATATTTCACATTATGTACTGCATAATGTGGCAGTATGAAATGCTCGTATTTTGTAAATGAGAAAATTAAGTTCACTTTTGTCTGTTCTAATCCCATTTTACCCTTATTACACTTCAGTATCAGAACTCTCCAGTTTTATTACCAAATCCATGAGCACAGGAAACACAGCTCTTTAACGCAGAAGATCAGAAACTTTGATACATTTTAAAAGAAGGAAAAAAAACCCCAAACCTAATTTTCATCAATTCCGTATCACTTTAATACATTTTCCTGCTTTTGAGTTCTTACTAGGATCATAAAACACAAGTTGAGAGAAGAAATGGAGCATTAGAATCCAGTCTTCATAGGTGTAGAAATAATAAACATCCATGAAAGTAGACTACTGATCAATGATTTTAAGAAATGTGTCCCTTCAAGTCTACCCTGACCTCTTCTCTGTCAGCTGGACATTTGCTCAGAGAGGACTAGTGTTTATTTTCCCATAGCTGTGTTTATCACAAGAACATAGGAAAAAAGAAAAAGATTTTTTAAAAAAAAGAAGACTAAAGGGGCAGTTAGAGGTTTTTCATCTTTTACTGAGTCATAGAGAGCTTCCCCTGCTAAGTGAACCTGATTACTAGTACATCATAAGGAAATTTAAAAGGGAATAGTACAATGGAAGATGCATATATATTTGTGGAAAAAATATTTTTAAACATCAGGACATTTTTTCCACTTTTTCTGATATCTCATCATTAACAAAATTTATAGAGGGGAGTTCCTTCTATAGGAAGTTCTGTTAGTTGCCTTCATTTCACCAGTACACCAGGTGACCTTTTTAGGGACTTTCTGCATGTGTAAAGCCTTAAGGTACTTAGTGTGGACAGACAGGTTGAAAATCTGATTATGTTCTTCACAGAGTTTTCTAAGCAGTCCTTCTGCCAAATATTTATATCAAATGCGGCATTTCTCAAACAAAGCTAAAAATCCCCACGAAGAAACAGGGGAGAAAAGGGGAAAAATGAGAAAGCATAAACAAGGCATAAACTTTAAGACCAGCCAAGATATTCTTGTCCTCCTTAGCTGACTCTTTTAGCTAGGCACTCCAAAGACTTTCTGGCAAATAAGACAGAAGGGTTAATATCACCTGTTTGCTGACAATCTCCCAGAACAGACATATGGTTGAATAGGACTTCACAAGTCTTTCATTCAAGAAAAGCTTTGGGAATATCAGACCAAGTATTTCTGTACCTGGGAGCAGGTGTTACTGCATCTGACTTGCTACAGTTTCAGCGTAGAACCTTTTGAGTTGTTACTTGACTCTGTGGGAAGGCTGCCCACACTAGACCATATCTCATCCTCTCCAGGGAAAGTGGGAAAACCTACATTCCCACATGCACTTGGTTATCTTCACTTGCTAGATTTTGTGCCCACACCAAGAAATCAAAGGATATGATGACTCATGGGAGACCCCAGCTATTAAGGCCACTCAGGCAGGCAGCATCTACATGGAAACTCTGCAGTCTTTCCTCAAAAACTCAGCTTATTTCCCTTCAACAGAAACAAGGCCTTTCTGCATTGTGTCTCAATATTTATAAAAGCAACCAAAGCTTTCATGAAATTTCTCTGGGGCTTGCAACCATATGAGTATGTGCTGGAATCACACAGCTTGGAAGGGGAGGACTTGATTTTCTAAGTTCAAGTACTCGAAACCCTTTAAGACATATCCCACCGACTAGCTAAACATGCAGATACAAAATCCTTCCTCATTTTTTCAGCTTCTAAGAAAAAAGCTATGTAGAACAATATGTTAGAGGAAACTAGAAAATAAAACTACAGCTGAGCAGTGGAAAAGGAAAGATGGGAGACAACTGATTGAAGCTTAAGACAGATTTTTATGTACCTCATTCATTTTTGCTTTCCAAGCAAGACAAGAAGCCCATACAGCAAGCTCTGGCAGAGTTAGACATGAACAGCTATGTCCTGAATTGAAAAACCACAGCTGCCTAGGCCAAAGCAATGCCTCTATAAGTCATGTTTTCATTGAATAGTACTTAAGCCATGCTATTTTCCAGCTAGAAGAAAACTGTAGCTTTTTATACAAACACACACTCCACAACAGTCTAAAACATGCTGAAAGTGTCAAGCAGTGCCACAAAAATTGGGAACAACTCAAGGACATCTTTAAGGAAAAGAGCCAGAAGAGATACTGCATGCATAACAGCTGCTTAACAGAAGTTTCCTGAAGGTACTCCAACTATGCTTATAAATC
>VZTN01035910.1:24913-58333 GCA_013400515.1 Erpornis zantholeuca | reverse complement strand
TTATTTTATACTCTTTAATAATTAAAATAAACATTGCCATGGAATCAAGCAGTAAGCAGCAGGAATAATTGTTAAAAAGAGAAATGGTTGGACTACATATGGTATCCCTTCCATATCCTGTTTTATTCTGCTAATCCTGCAGATGCAGTAGAGTGGATTTTTACAGGGAGAAAAGGCAGTCAGGGGAAATGGGCTTTCTAAAGAGGATTTGGCACCACCCTGGGACTTAGATGAAGGTCAAACGTTCAGAAGAGGCCAGCATTAAGCAGCTCCAACCATGACACTAGTGCACAGATTTCTCAAAGAAGTCAGCATCTTGTATGCAGTGCTTGTCCTGATAATCTTATTTGTTTTGGTGGCAAAGCCGAAGTTAAGCCCTCCTGAAAACCTGTCTGCTGCAGCCAATTATGGTGACAGAAGCCCAGCTAATGCATATTGAATTGTGATTTGGAATGGTCAGAAAAATGGAAATTTTGTGTGTGTTTCATACATAGATTTTGAAATGTTTATTTTCAAGGTAAACTGATCAGAACTAAGAGCACATTGCAAGTTTCTTTTGTAGCCCCCTGATGTTTAGTCACCCTTTTCTCTGAAGGGTAGGGAGAAAAATGAACAGCATTTCACTGTTGGATATAACTGTATTCTTCTGAAGCTTCATGTATAAATTGATATATAAATAGTAGATACTTTAAGGGATGAGCAAGATGCAGCCATACTCATATGGTGGGTGTTTTACCATTAATCTCAGTAGAAGCTGTATTGATGGTAATTTTACAGACAAAATAATTAATTTAAAACAATGGAATACAAGTTCAATACTTCAGCCAAAAGTAGTAAAAGTTATTTCCCTGCCATTCCAAATAAATTACAATTTCTGAAAGAAGTTAAAGATTTCATTACTTTAAAAGATACTGTTATGGTTTCTCCAATCATACTGTCATCTATATACCTTTTTCAGGAAGGCAGGTATGTATGTGACCTTGGCTAGTTTTTCAATTGCCTTATTAAAACCATAATATTACAGTATTCTATGACATGTGTGTATGTACTTGGTTACAGTAATTTTAAAAACTTGGGATAAAATTAATTTTTCTCTGAATTCATTGAAGAAAAGTGGTTGAGAACTTCAGTATTGAACCCTAATCCTAGCCTCTAAAAAGTTTTTAGGCCTGACTGCCAGGCATTAATGGGATTTTTTTTCAGAGTTATGTGATGGCTAAAAATATTTTCTAGTATCAGTATTTACAAGATCAAAGTTTCAGAAAAAATACATTTTCAACAACTTTAAAGAAATGTTGAAGAAAAAAAAATGTGTAGACCTATAAACACTTGTGCATGCACTCACATTCCATAAATGTTCTTTAAAAGACCTGCTGCTCACGTTACTCTTTTGATCTGTTTTCTTTTCTTTGCAGAATGTTCATTCACATAGGTAATATTATTGTCCACAGCTATGACATGAAAGAGAGAAATAAATATACCTCTTTGTTTTATCTCCTACACTGTATTTTTTCCTCTGCGATCTTTCTGCATAAACCAAAGGTTCCAGGGTATTCTTAATCTCACCTGGATATGTACAACCTCATTTGTTGGATGCAGGTTGGAGAGAATATAGAAGCATAAAAGGGTTGAACTTTTTCCTGTCAGCCAAAAATAGAGAAAATTCTGTCTAGGTTTTATCTGAAGTTTGATAGGGGCTTTTTTGTTGCTTTGCTTTTGGTTTTTTCCCCTATATTACTGTTTTATTTCATAGTGTAAGATAAGTTTTTAATTACGGACTCAATTAAACCCTCATGTATACCATGTAAGTGGTGTGTTGCTTTCCAGCTAGCTTGTGCTTCCACTGTGACCTATTTTCATGCAGCAAACTCACTGGTTTGATATTCATTTCTAGGTGCAATGTGAAAACAGAAGCAATTTCAAACCTTGAGAAGTGTGTGTTCAGGTGAATTGATAAACAGTAGCATGCTCCCATTTCAGCCAGTTTATCATCTAAAATGTGACAGCAGCTGGTGGTGTTAAATGTACTGGTATCCCTTCAAGAATTCTATTTAACACAGACCAAAGTGTTCATTGGTTCATTGCCCTAAAAAAAAAATGTGGCAAATTTTGCAGGCTACAGATATTTTCCCTTTCAGACTGTGAGAGAGGCAGGAGTTATTTGTTTCTGCATGCCTTTTTGTGTCTTTCTCAGTAGTTTCTTTCTCTCCTTGCAAATTTTGTCTCATAGCTAGCCTGCAAATATGAATTTCAATGTGTAGATGTTGACTATGACTTATACGCCCTTAGGTTTACTCTCTGCAGCATACAGGAAAAGCTAAAAGGTGTGCTAGAAACACATATTTTTAGCAAATAAACGTTCTCCCCCTGCCCTCTACTGCATTCACAGATTATCCCTCCTAATTTTCTCCTTTTTACTCTGCAAAGTAACCAGAAACGCTGATATTGGATGATTTGCCTGAACCTCAGCCAGTTATCTTAAGCTAATTATTATGGATTTTAGGCCTGTTTGCATCTTCACAGGCAATTAAACAATATTAGAGAGTAGTCATTACAAAAGGCATTGGACTCAGTCTGAGTTGAGGCTCTTCTCTTTTTCTTCATTACTAGTGATACAGGAAAAAAGGATCCCACCTAGACACACAGCACAAATATTTTGAGAACTGTGATATCAGGCTTTTTCCACAATTCTTTCTCAAGAGCCACCAAAAGGAAAAGAGTTATAAGCAGACAAATATATTTGGACTGTGGATTGTATCTGTTCAACTGATCATGTTTAGTTGGTTAGAAAAGCCCAAGAAATTAATCCCCTCTCCACCTACCAGCTTCAAAAAACAACAACCAGGGAGTGGTCTGAAAGAACAATGATTAACTTTGAGTTGCATTTGCATATTCAGCAAGGTCCAGAATAAACATTAAATAAGCCAATTCATAATATCAAGATAATCCTTGTTTTCTGTTTACAGAAATACACTTTCCATTGTTTATTTTGTAAAGGAACCCTTCTACAATTGAAATGGAGGCATTGCTTCTTCTTTTGCCTTACTTTGAAATAACATTTTTCTGGCTGTATTATTTCCCACATTTTACAAAATAATCAGATACTGAAACTTGAGCAGCATTCTGTAAGCTTTAAGTCTGTTTTCCAATAACATATAAACCCTGATTGTACCTACCTTATTGAAATGAGGAAACCATTTAGCAAAGAACAAAGAGAATTTTTAGTATGAGTTTAGTATGAGAGGGAAAGAAGGCAGATTAAAAGACCTTTTAATGTTTTTGTGTGAAAGATTTAAAAATGGAGCTCTCCTACAAACTTGTGAAAATAATATAAAAGATTTAGAGCATTTTACAAAGCAAAGAAGAATGAGATGCTCTTTAGATCCAGCAAGCAAACTGTAAACACCACTTGACCATTATATATTCTGGGTGAAGGAAGAATAAACTGAAAACACTATTTAAAATGTGAAAAGCATATATATTTAAAAATCCTTTAGAAGAACTAGCAGATGGACTATGAAGAATGACATTTGGATCAAACTCCTTGCTTCTAAACATAACCCAGTCAAATACGGCTGGCGCTAACAAATTCTGATAAATATTTTAATCTCAGTAAGAAAATGAATGCAGCGATGTGCAAAATGAGCATATGAGTATCAATGAGATTTTTATGCGTTAATGACATTCTTCTGGAGAAGAGTTTGGCAGGCTGGCACAGTAAAGAGACTGCCAGAGGTGTGCACATGAGGCACCAAGGGCTGCTGACAAAAATCAGATACTAACATAGACTGTGGGCAGGAAGAAATGGGCTAAATGTTGACATAAACCACAAATTGTGTTTATTTTTATTTGTTTTTGGAAATGATCAGAACTAGCTGCTGAGAGGCAATGCTGTTAACAGGCATGTGGAAGGACTGGAGAGAATTGCAGCTGGAGTGCAGCAGTTATGTGAAATGCAGGCCTGGAGACCGTGCTGGTGTGGACTTGGCTATTTTGGAAGAAATCACAAGACTTAGGTCTGACATGGATGGATGAGTCCAGATATTATTCATAGATCCTATTTAAAATAGGATTGAAATGTGCAGGCTATTTTTTTTCCCCTGTGACATATCACAAAGTGTGAAGGCAATCTGCATTTTCAGAGCAACTAAACCAAAATCCTTCTTGATCTACCTCTTGCTTATGCAGATTAGGTCGAATATTGAAGTGGTTTTGCATTGAATGTTATTTCACTTTCTTCACAGTCTTTAAATAAATGGGGGGTGTTTAAAAATATATATAACAGTTTCATAACTGTGGTTCCTTTTTAATTCTTTTTTGTTTTTCATTTATTTACATATAAAAACCTATATTTTTCTCCAGGTGCTCTTTCAACTTACAAATGAAATAGTAAGTAGGGATTAAATTGCACTGCAGTCAGGTAGATAAAGCAAGCTTGAACTTTAATACACCAGAATCTCCAAACCCCTTTTGAAAGCTTCAGCTACAAGCTGAATAACCTTTTTGTTAAAATTTTAGCATTTTTAGGCAATTTTTCTATCTATTTTGCAATAGTTATTCAATTAAACAAATGCATATTTATGTGTGTTCAATAAATGAAATAGTGTGTAAAACATGTAAATGAGACACATTTTTTTTCACCATGTTCTTTACTTAAACATTCCTCTCCGAAGATAACTACTGAAATAGGTCACAGGATAAAAATAGTATAGTAAGCAAGTTAAGGACTAGATTTTCTTTGCAAACTGAGTGGTCTAATTCTGCCCAAACTCCATTGATTTCGATGGTTCCACTTAGATTAAACTATGATGCTGCTAATGAACATGCATCTGCTGTAGAGGAGATATTAATTCCTCCAAAATCCTGACAGCAAAGGACGATGATTTAGCTGGCAAAAAATTAGAAAGTAGAAAGAAATGCCTACACTCTTTCATTCCATCTGGAAATTTTACCTTGAGTCCTATCCTGCAGGAATGCCTGACCTTTCAAGCAGATGGATGTGTCTCACGGAGGTGCGCAGGAGACACGCTCGGCCTTTCTCTGCCGGATAACAAGAAGTGTGCCCATGGTGGAGCTGCAGCCACCCCCGGCACCAGGGCTGTCAGACAGACTCTAAACCCTGCTTCAGTGCACGTCCTCTCCATGTGGAGATCTCTGTGGGTGGATGAGCACTCAGTGTTGAGGGTGCCCAGATTGCTGCGGCTGTATTACGCCCAGGTCTGGCCGTGTGCTTCGGGGAGAGGGGTTAATGAACCCTTGGGGAAGTCAGTGATTGCTAGAGCAGTTGGAATCACTTATGCCCTGTTTTTTGATTATGTCCCAGGTGCCTATGAGGACTAAGTCGAGCCCTATATGAAATGATTATAGAGAATGGATCAAATAAAAAGGCCATTGTAGGGCAACATCCTTGGACTCCACTAAGCATAATCCTGCTGGAGCACTTCTTTTTCATTCCAACTCTACCTCTTCCCTAGTAGGCCAATAGTGTAATAAAAAAATGGCTTTTAATATTTTTTGCAAACTAATGCCTTCTTCCAGGTTCAGTGCAAGTTTGATTACTACTGAAGCCATTTATTAAATATAAGGAGTAAAAACTAAGCCAAAGGTTTCATTCTTAGTGAAATTCGACAGCTGGAAAAACACCAAGGCTAGCAACTGCCAAGGAGAGGCAGTTCTGAATAGAAGTTTAAAACAAAAAATTAATCTTTGTCAACAAATCTTTCATAAATTATTAGGTTTAGGGCTGCTGAATAAAAATATTTTTTCCATCAACTTTGCCAAAATATAGTCTATTATTTAGAATTCCTTTCTCCTTAGAGAAAAAATTCCAAAAACTAGAGAAAATTTTGATTCTTAATACTTTGTACATTTAGTCGGCCTTGAAATTAGGAAAAGAGGTCCAGTACCTAATTAAGCTATTTTTTTCAAAAATCTGCCTGACTACAGGGGCTTATGAGTGCCTTCAGAGAGAGTATAGGTCTTTCTCCCACCTTGAATGCATAAAACTGCAAGTTTAGTTATTCATCTTCATTGCACAGGTATTCATAGTGATACAGTTTTATGCAACATCACCAGAATTTAGTGCAGTTGTATTATTACCGAATAGTTAAGAATTAAGGCCATTGTGCGCCCATTACATCCTCTAAGTACTGCTGAAGAATCCCTCATATGATCTGTCATCACCAGGGGCATTCATTAGTGCAAGTGGGCAGGTTTGAATGAATAATCAAACCTTCCTGACACTTATGCTGAAGTTCATGTGGGGGCAGTTAAAGCAGTAACAGGATGAGTGTCAGACTAAGTAAAACATTCAGGGTATGTCTAGGCAGAAGAGTGAAATGATCGTTGCACAAGAAATGGCCAAATGTCTGAAAGCCTTTTCTGACAAGAAAGACTACTGAAGTATGTGATTATTCAGATAAGCTTTTTTTTTTTTCCTGATAAAAATAATCTCCCTGGTGCCTGGTTTCATTTATCCTTCTATTCTACCAGTGTGTGCTTTTTACAATCTCTTTGTTGCTGTAACGCTGGTTGATTGAAATTCTCAATTTGTCTGTCTCCTTGAACATGTTTATTCAGGGGATGGGACTTGCACAAAACAATACACTTGTGTGAGGCAATCCCATCGCATCAGCCTTCATTATCATTTTTAGATTGTCTAACTGGAGTACTTGTCACTGTTGTAGACCCTGTGCTCTCACAAAATGGCTTCAACTGTTGTGTGCTGATCTTTGATGCTATGTCAGCCTTAGCTTTACTGTGAAATCTGAATTAGACAAGCATCTGATTGCCAAAACTGTAACTTTTCTGAATTAATACAATGAGCATGGGAGTTGAGGTATTTCTTCATATGCCTTGTGGGATATTTTTTTCCCCTCAGTATATCTTTGGTTTTTTAAAATTTAAGTACCATCATTCCTATCTATTTCGAGATCCTAAGTTTCTGTGCGTGATGAAGCTTACTGCATTGCTCTTCTTCAAACAAGCGTTAAGAGTGTCTGAGTTAGTTTCATGTTTTCCACAGCTGGATGATGTGTCTATCCATTCCCCTCTTTGACACATTGCATGCCTTTAAATCCATCATGAGTAATTTTTCTTTTGTGGAGGCGAATTAACATCTTGGGAACAGACTGCTTGCTTTGTCTGGATATTTTTTTGAAGTAACCAGATGCTGTAATTACTGTGTATACAGTTCTTTTTGCCTGTAGGTTGTCGGATAGCAGTCCCCATCACTTTAATTAACAGAATAAAGTTAATTTAAATAGTAAAAGATTAGACAAATTTGTTCAGAAGTCTTTGAATGTAATAGGGAGAAAGATTTGTCCTGAATAGTAAAAGTAAATAAACCTGTTTCAAATAATTAATGTTAGAATACTTAATTCATTTCCTATTTAGTGCTACTAATATTTACTTGAAATTCTCCTACTTTTAATTATATTCCTTTTGTTTAATTTTTACCATGTATGTGCTAGTACTTTGTGTTGATTTGCTGTAAAATAGATCTAGGTTTTTCCGTAATTATATTCCTGGTGAAACCTGTATTTATTGGTCCTTCTTCTTTATCCCAGTGTCTACTTTAATTAGCTCATTCCCAGTGCTTCATTTCTTCTGATTTTTCTTGAGAAGCTTAACAAACTGATATTAAGAAGATAGCTTATTATTAATTACTTTTTAGGTGACAAGAGGAAATAAGCTTTCTGTGAGATCTGGTTTAAAAAGATTCATATGAAGAAGCAAAGGGAAGGAGAGACAAGGCATAGAAACATGAAGACATTTACAAGGTATGAGTCAAATAAAATCGCTCTTCTCCTAGCCATTATTGGATGTTTTTTCATAGCAGAGTTACTTATGAACAGTGTCAGCTCGTCTGTATTTTAATTGCTCTAGTGCAACTCAGCACCTCTCAGATGAGAGGGACTTGTTACATCAGTCTTTCTTCAGAGGCTTTCTGAGATGCAAACACATCATGTCATGTTTTAATCATCAGCACAGACTAGAGCTTATTCCAAACAGCTAAGACAGATTTTGTCATGAGAGATATGAGAGAAAGATAAGGAATAAAGGATTCCACGGAATCAGCCGAAATGCTCAACACATGCACAAAGAAAGGACTTGAATTGAGGATGATACTCACATCAAATCCAAAATAAGATGGCAATCTTCTTTCCTGTAAATCCCAGGTGTACTTCATGACAATTACTACAAATTTTTTTCATTGTAGTGGTCTGTGAATAATCAAAATATTTTTCCTATTGCCATTAAGTTCTTATCAATTACATTATAATGAGTATCATAAACTTCTGTCCCAGCCTTCAGCTCAGTAAGTTGCATGTTGCACAGCTATGACTGTAACTATAAAACGAGAGAATAATATTACATCTGCAAAATACATCTTGTTTCTTGGGTTTTGTCCTGCAATTTAACTAGTCATGGTGGACCACTAATAAATAAGAAGAGCAATATCAGTGACCTTTAAATTCTATGTGAACTGTTTATTAGTGTCAGGGGAACATCACAAAAATGATATTTCCAATAGGAAATCTTGTTTTATACTCTGCTCTCTGAAATCAGGAGGAAATACAACATCAATGGCACACAGAACATAAAGAAAAAAATGAAATAGCAGTGGAACCAACCCTAGGAACCCTCACTTACGGGTCCTTAGAGGTCCAGGTTTTATTAACTAGACTTGGTATGTGCCAAGAAAATAGAATAAAAGACAAGACCCGCGTGTCTTGTTTTGTGTATCTGGTTGGTTATTTTTCTGCATTTCAGGAAGCTTTTAAATGAAGAAGCTAAAAGCACACTTGTTCCTCTTATGTATTGTCTCTTTATGGACAAACATCATTTTTTTATGAGTAAAGTTGGTCCATGCGATGTGCTGGCACTGTCAGTGGAATGATGAGTTGTGGGAAAGTGTGCAGTTCCAGCAGCAGTCTCCACCTTGGGGATGAGTCAACCAAAGACAGTTAAAGGAAGGTGTTCAATCTTTTGAGATTGCTGATGAGCTTGGTTAATTGTCAACACCAAAAGGTTCCAAACCACCGTTGCCAGACCATGTTAGTGGTCTGTGGATTAAACCACTAGACCATACAATGCTTAGCATGCCAGTTGCTAAGTTAGAGGAGTTGGTGGCGTGAGGATTGAGATATATGTGGAAAAAACAACCTTCTTACTGTTGCGTAAGGGAAAAAGAAGTGGGGCAGGGCAATCATGCAGCAGGAAATAATAGTCAAGTACAGAGCAGTCTGGGGAAGTAGCGGGAACAAAGAATCAACAGGGAAATTTGAGAGAGGACCAGAAACCAGGTCTCAAGGCTGGGGAGCAGGGGAACAATTCCAGAATAGGTGCAGGTTTTTCAGGCAGAGGAATAATCCAGTTAAGACAGAAATGATGAAAGGAGATGGACATTAAGAACATAAACATAAAGAACCTAGTGTTGCCAAGGTGCTTGGTAAAGGGGGAATTACAGAGAAGAGGACCTTCATCCATCCCAGCTACAGTCTCTTGTCACTTACTCATGCTGAGTCATCACCCAGCTCATTTTACTTATTAAACTGACACAGCCTTAACAGTAACTGAAAGGCTGAATGGTTTTAATTTTACAATATCTTGTGATATCAGTAAGCAGAAACACAACTCACTCTACAGAGAATTTTTATGAGGTTCAGTTTCATTAATTTTTTTTTTCCCCTGAAAGAAGCAGAAGCTTTATGTGCAGGGTATGCCAGATGGAAAGCAGCCAGCTGGAGACCCTGAGTTTTGCCAGATTCCAGGTACTCTGACATGCTGAAAAGGAACAGAGCAGGGGTCACAAATAGCGAACAGGAGGTGTTTAAAATCTATCTCAGCTCTTAACAAGCTTCACAGAAATCTCTCTGACTTCATAAAACAATTCTGACAAATTAGCAATTTCCAAGCAATAATAAGCAGCCTCTCAACCCCTCAAACCACACATCACATTTAAAAACATCTAGATCCATGCAGTTTCTGCTAGGCTGAAGTTGGTATCAGTCAAAACGCTGCTGGACTTAAATTCATTTGTGCCACCACTGGCAGCCACTACTGACTGAAGTGAAAACCCAAACTACTATAATGCATTTCTGGAGTGTGTTCTAAAGATGATGAGGTTATTTATCTTCTGCTAAACTCTAACAGTTTAGCTGAGTGCAATTGACCAATTTGGGTGCTGCTTTCCTCTCAACAAATAAAAACATTTTGTTCTGGGCGATGACAGCCCTGTGTCTTGTTCACTGTATTGTGTGTACTGCAGGGTTGAGATAACTGTTCTGGACAAACAGAATAAAGATGTTGTTATCTAATATTGGTATTCTGAAGGGCAGAGGGGTGATTGAATGTCACTCTGGGGGCGCACCTTATTTCTGTGCTCTAAAGCAGACTAATATGGAAAATCTCATACTGCCTTACTTTTTCCACATATGTCTGTCTGGAGCTGTAGCCTTCTGTTTTACTGTCAGATTATTTTCTTCCATAGTGATTTGAATTTAGTGATTATACATATAAATAGGGACATAAACGTGAATTCCTAACAAGTGCTTCATAAAGTAATTAATATTTTTAATAGTTTAGAAACTGAAAAACAAGAAGGGATTTGGAAAAGTAGACAGAACATAGCTCTTTCTTAGCCCATTATTCTTCTAAGAAAGCAGTAGCTGGAAATATTGTTTTGCTGGCTTTTATACATTCTAAACAGCGGTAAAAGAAATGGCATATTTTTTTAATTTCATGAATGAGTGAAGCAAACTGCTGTGAATGGTAGTCAGTCACAAGAACTAATTGATCCAAACTTCAAAAGGAAAAGCAAGGTCAACCATTTTCTTTTTCTCTGTATTATTCTGCTTCATCCTATGAACGTGCCACATCCAATATTCACATTCATACAGATCTTAAATATGTTTTCCACAGGTTTTAGAAAACAAAATGTGGAGGTGGAAACATTCCCTGTGAGTTTCCTGACAGCCCCCATCCAGTCAGCATTGTCTCTGTGACACCTGCCCGTGAAGTGCCCCACTGCATCCCGGTTGGACACAAGATTACTCCTTTTATCCCCGTCTGCTCTACAGTCATAAACAACTGGTTTTGGTCGAGCTGAGAGGCAGCTGCTTTGAATGGTAGGTAAAGGTCCTGCCAAACCAAGTTTGATTGCTCAGTGTCTTGTGGGTTTGGGACAGTAGCCTCAAAAGTGACAAGTGCTGTGTGCTGTAATGAAGCAGCACAGGCCTCCCTGTGGTTAACTGCATCCTGCCACTGGCTGGACTGGAGTGCAGGTTACCAAGTGTCACCAATGTTAAAGTAGTGACCTTTTAGCTTATGGACCTCTGCCATCTGCCTCTATGCTGTGCTGTGCCTTTTCTGGGCTTTAAAGCAGCCTGCAGATAAGTTAATGTACCTGTCATCTGGCCCCCAGCGAGATTTGTGCCTGGTCTTTCAGCAATCTCCCCAGTAATGCTGCTCACATTTTACAGTTTTGGTTCCCTCATACTG
Source organism: Erpornis zantholeuca (assembly GCA_013400515.1). NCBI lineage: Eukaryota > Metazoa > Chordata > Aves > Passeriformes > Timaliidae > Erpornis > Erpornis zantholeuca. The sequence goes on along the minus strand of VZTN01035910.1, from coordinate 46,828 downwards.
TAGATTTAGTTTTATTTTTCTCTAGATATTCCCTGAAGCCAAAACAGAAGGAAGGGGAAATCTTTGCTGCAAAAGTCTTATATTTATGAGACTTACAATGACAGGGAGGGGGAAGATCCTTAAAAAATAACTCCAGTTGTTTTTAAACCTTTGTTCACATTTTGAAATGATATGTGGAACACAGACTTGCATCTATAAAACAAACAAATGAAATAATCTTGTGATGTTATTAATAAAGCAGGTGGCTCATCCTTCAAATTCCCATTTTAGCCAGGCAGTGATTTTCTATGAATCCTCACATGTTCATTTTTGCCAAACTTAGTAGCCCCCAAGGCCTGTTGAAAGTCATTTGAAAAACGCCTTCTTAACAGATCAGTTTTCTTTGCTGAAGCTGTAGCATCTCCTGTTTCTGTAAAGATTTGTTTCTTTTACATCTGTATTAGTCGAGCAGCAAGCTGACACTGGTGACACAGATTAACAAAGTAGGCTAGTTATACAACACTGAAGAACGATACATCTTGGAAGCCATTTAGTTAGCACCTTTATATATTGACAACAATATTTTCCTTTTTCCATTTATTGTAGAGAATTAATATTGCGAATCTATTGGCATAATGGATGTCAGCTGGGGAATTTGAGCCAGCCTTGCAAATATGTTAATTATCACTGGAAATGATAGAAAGCACTGGGACAAATCCAGATCTAGTTTGAATCCATTGACTTCTCTGGGCTCAGAGTATTTTCCATGTTAAACACATTATTTTGTTCAAAAATGCCTCTCAGACTGCTGGTCCACATTTTATTAAGAAAGACTGTCTGCGAGCCACCCATTAAGATATGCTGCTTGACAGAGTGAATAAGCAGTCATACTTTTTGAACAAGTTTGGCTATTTACTTATAGCTATGTGAGCAGAATAATAATGAGTTAAGAAATTTTGATGAAAGGCATTGCTTTTGTGGTCTTGCTTCCAGTACCAAGTGAGAAAAGGATGTTTTTGGTTGAGCTTAGCTGTGGTTTTTATCTCAAAAAAAAGAAAAAAAAGACATGGATCTTTCTTTTTATTTCGATCTCCACAGTCTCATTTTAGTGAGAAGGATGATCTATAGTTCCTACATGCCTGTCAGCCCAGCCTTGGTGCTGCGGAAATCATGGAGCAAATCATCTTGAGTGCCGCCATGAGACGTGTGCAGGGCAACTGGGGGATCAGGCCCAGCTAGCATGAGGGTGGTGAAAGACAGGTCCTGGTTGACTAACCTGATGTCCTTCTGTGACTAGGTGACCCTCTTAGTGGATGAGGAAAAGGCTGTGGATGATGTCTGCCTGGACTTCAGTAATGCCTTTGACACTGTGGACCTTGTATCTTTTCCGTGTGCAGTTTAAGCAGATGCTGTGTGGGATGAATACAGCGCTGGTGTCAGCAGCAGGGCCTGGACTCTTCCCCTGCATCTTTCCAGATCTGGGGATGTGGGCATGGCTTGAAGGGCTCAGTTGAGTCACCACACACCTTCTTAGATCTGTAGAGCACGACAGCTCTGGCTCTTGTTAGACGCGGCATCTGGATTTCTCCTCAGACTCTTGGTACTGCCAAGCTGGGGTTTTTTATGTATCCGACATGGTGAGTGGGAGCCAGCAATTCTCCCAGTCAACCTGTTTCTTGTAAGAGATGTTTACTAAGCCATGGGATGAATATTGATTAAACTTGTGAAAAGCTTCCCCAGTAGGAATTGGTCTCAACAAGAGCTGGTTGAGTGTTTGAAATGTCATGTATTTTCCCCAGAGGGCAAGTAATGTTCCTTTTTCAGCTGTAAAATCAGTGTCTCTGAGTTTTGCTGGTAGGAGAAAACTAAGGTATACTCCTGAGGGATCATGTATAGGACTTTCCACTTGACTCATATACTGCTCCACCAAGAATAAGTCTTGAAAATCAGAAAGGTGCCTACCATCTGAATCAAACCATACATCTATTGACTAGCACTGAGTGCAATGGCGTCTTCAGGGATATGAGATATGAGTAGAGTGCAACATGAACTGGAAAGTAGAAAAAGTCTGGAAAGCTGTATTCTGAAGGAGAAATATGTCTTGGTGTCTCATATCAAGTGCTTAAATTCACAAGTCACTTCTGTACCAAATACACACAAAAAAATCTTCAAAGTGGTACTGTTTTTGCATCTGGCTTCTGAAATTCCTCATTTTGTGTCTAAACTTGGGTACTGAGTGCAGTGAGCATTAGGAATTTTCTTGCACAGTTTTCAGAATAATTATCATAATGAATTCAGTAACCCTCTCTTAATGTAGTTATCATTCTTCCCTGGTTTCAACAGGAAATTGTAAGTTAATTTGAGCAGAACTTTTTTTAAATGCTAACGTTGTATAAGATGATCCATCTAAGGCTCAATACCTGCATATTTTGGCATGATCTGATAATAAATGATGAAGCTGGAATGCCCATGTTGAGGAAGGAATTATTTCAGTTTGACAAGACGATGATAATTTTCTTCTGCATGAGTTAAGATGAGCTTTTTTTTACAACATTATTTATCTTGTGCTATGTCTGTTGGTTTCTCTGCAGATAAGTGTTGACACTCCTTTCCAATGTGCAGTGGTCTTTTGGTTTGACACTTCAGCTCTCTAAGAGATACTACCTCTAGAAAATATGGATTTCAACCAGAAGAGATCAATCCTGGGTAACTTTATTTTTTTCTTTTTTTTTTGCTTGTTTGACCTGTTTTCTTTTGTTTGCTTTTTTTTTTCTCTCATTTTTTTTTAAGTTATTACTCCATGCCAGCAATTTTATAATGACAAACTCTCCCCTTTCCTGTTAGTTTATAGTTAGTACTGAAATATTTCCCACATACATATCTGTAAATTGTGAAAAATAGCCATTTTTCCCAAATAAAGTAAAATAAAGAGACTCTCTTTTCAGCACTTGTGAACTTTTCCACCCATCTGCAGTCTGGATCCAATTCTGAGTTCCCCAATACAACAGAGAGATGGAAGTGCAGGAGAAAAATCCATCAAAATGTCACTAAGATGACGAAGGAATTGGAGCTTCTCTCCTATGAGTAAAGGCTAAGACAACAGTGACTGTTCATCCTGGAGAGGATAATGCTTAGGAGCATCTTATAAATGTGTGTAAATACCTGAAGGGAGGGCACAAAGACAACAGAGTCAGGTTCTTTTCAGGAGTGCCTAGTGACAAGAGTCAGTGGTCACAAACTGAAACACGAGAGATTCCCTTTGAGCATTAGACAACACTGTGAGGGTGGTGGAGTGCCAGCACTGGTTGCCCAGGGAGTTTTTGGATTCTCTATCTGTTGAGATATTCAAATTCTGTCTGCAGAGGGATCTGGGTTGCCCTGCTCTGGTGCTCTGCTTGAGCAGGGGGTTTGAGCAAGATGACCTCCCCTGTCCTCTTCTAACCTCAGCTGTTCTGTGATTCTGTGAAATGCCAAACTTAATGATTTTGGGTTGAAAGCAAAGATCTCTGGTATCTCAGAAATACAGCCATGTATTCCATACTGGAACATGACAGTCTTTTGTTGTTTCTGTTCCCCTCTTCTTTCTCAGGTCATATATGTATATCTTGTAGTAAATTCTGGATTTTCAAATAGCTGCCTTTGTATTCTTGATTATCAATACAGAAGGACATTTTCTTCTTCTTTTGATTTTCATGCAGATTAGTTTGAGCATGATAAAGACGTTTCTCAGATTCTTGGAGAAGATGTGGATTTACTGGGAGGTGCAGAGGTTACAGCCTTCCCTCTACTGAGATGCCACTTGATACAGCACACCTCAGGCTTTACGTGGAGGCTTCTTTGCGCCTCCCAAGTCCAAACCCATTGAATCCATCACTTTACTTATGTTTAACTACCTGAGACCTTCAGATCCCCAAAGTGCTGTCAGACACCTACAGCTAGCTATTTATTTATTTAGAGTTATGGTAGTTGCACAAGCAGATGCAGTTCTCGTCTAAGAGGCTTTGCTGATTACAAGCCCTGCTTACTCACAGAAAGGTAATTTACTGCCTGCAGGGCAGGACTCGGGTGTACCCAAGCTTCCTGGACAGCTAAATGGATCATTCCATTCCAGTGCTCATTCACTTGCTGGCCTCTCTCAGACTGTTTGCAAAAGCACTTATCCTGCAAATGCTTACTCATGTAAGCTATAATACTCTAATGAGAAAGAAAGTGGGGCTTGGAGACATTAAGATTTTTTTTTTTTAAGTGAGTAAGCACTTCCAGGGCAAAACCCAAGGACATCAGAAATGATCATAATTTTCTGCATAGTACATTGGCTATTTTTATCTTGAAATCTGGATCTTTACATAACTTTCTATTAAATTGTTTGAGATCTTCCCTTCCTAGACCAGCCGAAGCCCAATAGGCAGACATTCTTATGCTTCAAAGCATTTTCTAATGACTCCCTATAAAATGAAATGAAACATTAGCCTGAATTATAGCTGTGATCTGCTTCTAAGTTCCTTTTTAAGCACTAAATTATATCCTAGCAGTGACTGTGTCCTTTCTTCTGTCCCTCTGAATCTCACTTTAAGCTTATCAAATAACTGCTTTAACAAAAGTTGGCACTGAGGTTCATGACTTGTCCTTTCAAAATGAGGTTGTTTACAAATGTCTTCCCAGCACCTAACAACTGACATGAAAGTGCGTTTTTTCATCTCCAAAGATGAAGAAGAAAATGAAGATGTGCCTATGCAGGGGCAGCTTTGCCACAAAGAGTGAACGATAGTCATCAAAGCAAAAAATTCACTAATTTGATGAGTGGAGGACTGTGTGAACTAACCAGACAGACATTAACTGGTATGTATATGCCTGACTTGCTGCTGCTGCTGCTATTACCAGTCTTTTTAATAGTACTCTGACTGCCTTTAAAAGCAGGTTTCTTGTAAGAATGCTTTCATATCTCAAACAATTCTGGGGATTTCACTCTTCAGCTATTTTCTTCCTTCAGCAGTTAAACAGTCTTTATAAACTCGAACTCCAGAAACATTAAAGTAAAGGGTGATGTTTTGCCAAGCCATATGTTCTTAAATGGTGTATTTTATGAAGCTGACAATAAATACTTCAAGGCATAGTAGCTAAAAAAATTTCCAACCTAATGTAAGCAGGCACAATTCCAGTGATTTCAACGTTAACATTATGGATGAATTTAACTGTCTATTTTCACTCAGGACTGGGTATGGTGTTCAAACTGCGTAGGTTTCATTGACATTCTATGTTGGGCTGAAATCTAGAATAAAATTGCATTTTTTCTACTCTACTCAATTTAAGAGTTACTTCACTCAATTTCCAGCTTTATTGCTTTGCAGAAGTATTAAAATGCTGATATAAACTGTTCACTAGTTATAAAATCTTCCCTGGTATTTGATCATTTTCCTATCTCAACAGCTTTTTAAAGATATTGCTCACCTGAAAACATTTTAATCCTCTTTTACATGAATAATAAACTTAAACCTCTAATACAGGCACGATTCTACATAAAAACACCAACTGTAGGCCATAAAATGACTGTTCAGTTGACTCATGAATTGCACTACCAGGTAATCCCCAAGTAAGCAAAGCTTTTAGTCTTGCTATTTGGTATGCCAGGGAAATATAGATAACCTCAGATAGTTAAAAGTGGTGATGTTTCCTTTATAGCTGTAGAAATATGCTGCACAGGTGTTGCTTATCTAAGTTTTGGTGAGGAGATAACAGATAGCTCGGACTGACAGGCTGAGGGTTAGTCTTAGTCACTCACTTTTTCTCCATCTAGAAAGTTGTTTTTGGAGGTGGCTCCTTCCGCCCTCTCTTTCTTTAGATGTGAAACAAGAATGTTTTGAATGTTGGTGGATTATAAATAGTTCAAAACTTCCATTTGTTCTCATTCCTTCACTGAACATCTAATTTCTCTCTCCTTCCTAGGCTGTATTCTATCCTGCACTCTACCCCTTTAAATAGACGACTGATGTGTGAGGTGATGATATGAGGGTAAAACTCATCCTTACAGTGCAAATACTCTTTCTGCATTATTTGATTTTTTTTTAGATTGCAATTACAATTTGAAAAATCTATTTATGTCAGGAAACTATAATCTCATCGTAGCCAGAATTGAAAGGGTATCATGGGCATTTTTCTGATTTTGTTTTTGGCCTTCAGATAATTTCTGTGTGAATTGCAACATTTAAGAAAAATTTTTAAAATCCTTGTAAAACTTCAGGTTTTTAATTTCCATTCTTCCTAAGGATGTCAACGTGAAAGAAGAAAGATAGAAGGAAATGGCCCTTACTTGCATTTTGCTCTTTAAAACAATGCTTTATTAAATGGAGTAATGTGTTAAAATGCCATAAGCAGACAAACCCAACTCATTGATCAAAGGATACTTTGTAATGAGCAGAGGGAAATTTACAGCACACCTGTCATTTTAGCAGCATTAAGGAAATTTCAAGAACATGAAATCCTTAAGCAATTTATTTTTTTAAAAAAAATGCTTTTCACCTCAGATTCTTAAAAAAAGAGATTATAAACATGCTATAGAGTTAATTATGAATTAGACATTAAGCTTTTATCATTATCTCATGACTATATAATATTTTTGTTTCTTGCCTCAAAACTGAATATGTTTACTTGTGTTAGTGTATGCCAAGTGATTTCATAATAACATGGATTTTGATAGGAAAGTTTTGGTAAGTTTTTGAAAAGCAGAGATTGGCCTCAGTATTACAACTGCATCTTAATTTTTCTCTAAAACCTATTGAGGGATCCTTAAAAAATAGTTCTGGTCTAATTTTATCACTGGTGTAGAAATGAACAAGATATTAAGGAAATAATAGACTACTGATATCTATGGACAGGAAAGACCTACAGGGGAGCTGAAGATTATAAATACTGCTTATAATAGTAGCTAATGACTACCTCCTAAACTAGTCAAAAGCATTATTAAATCTTTGGACATTTTAAAATATTGTCTTAATTTGATTTTATCCTCTGAATAATGAAATACAGTTTTTTTCCCAATGCCATTCAGTTTCTTAAATCCCCTGAACTATAAATCAATCTGTGCTACTTGCATGACTCCAAAATCACACTGCTTGGAGTCAGAGAGGTTGAGAAAATAAGTTGTGCTATAAAAAAGACCAGAAAAGATTTAGAGGGAAAAATAAATACACGAAAATTAGGTAAAAGTTACTTGTAACGCTTGCAGATGGGAATTTTTATAAGAAAAGAATTCTGGAAAATCTTGCCAGCGAGAATTCTGAAAAATCAGTGCCAGCAAAATCCATTCAGGAAGGAAGGGAGGCAGTAATTATCTGGCTCTAGTTTTGCCGATGTACACAAATGCAATCTTGGTCTTCCTCCTTGGCAAGTGGCAAAAGCCCCATAGGACACGGATAGGGCTGATATTTCACTCAATATCCTGCCACAATAACCAACCAACTCACGCTGCACCCAGTGGGACTTTTGCCACTGACTTCACAGGCGGCAGGGCTGAACCTTTTGCCCTTGGGCCATGAGGCTGAAATCAATGAGATATCTGCTTTAAATTAGGTCATGTATTGCAGTGTTGTTTGTTTGGGTGTTTTTCCTCGCGGCTGCATGGGGGTCGGGCTCGTAACGCGGCACAGGAGCGGCGCAATCAGCTCTCAGCGTGCGCATTAAGGTGCGCGTACACGTGGTGCTGTGCTACAGATTCAATCAATCTGAGCTCATTTCAGCTGTGATGTAATTTCCATTGGTCTCCGTGAAAAAAATAGTAGAAATGAATCTGGCCTATTTTTTCCTCTAGCAGAGCAAATATAGGATTTTGTAAATTAAAAAAAAAAAAAAAACTAAGAGAAAGAACATTGGTTTGATGTTGCTTTCTGAATTTGCTTTGACAGAGTTCAACTAATGTAGGTAAGTAATCTGTAGTCAAAATTGGTGTTAACAAACTAAATGCTTTGTTTGCTGTCTCAAATATTGAAATAAAAATGCTAGAAGTTGAAGACCATCTAGTAATAATGTGTAATTTGCATGAGCATATTAATTTTGTTTAGAGGTGAAAACGTTGGTGTAATAGAACCTCTTTTTAAAGCAAAATATAGCCTAAAGGGTGTGGAGTGTGGACCACACTTCACTTTAAAAGCCTAAGAGAATGTCTCACTGAGATTCTTACAAATTATTCTTATATTTTCAGAATGCAAAAATGGACAAGTACTAAAATGTTGTAATGGAAGGGAAATGTCAACATTTCTAATTGTTATTCTTCTGTGCATGTGTGTGTGTGTGAAAATACACACAGAATCTGTGATGTCCAACAGCATATTTTTCCATAATGATAATTCTGTGTTCATTCCTGTAGCTGCAAGTGGAGCGTTTTTTTAATAGAAATAACTAGCATTTTAGTATTTCTGCTTTACTCTAAGGGCAATAATTGTCACTGCCATGGCTTTTGAAGATACATAGCATACATTATCAGGTACTTAAGTGGTGTACTTTGACATTGTATGTGAAGAGGAGAATATGTAGTCCAATATAATTGTGGGGAAAAAAGCCAACCCAGCTAACAGTAAACATCTAACTCGCAAATGAAGACCCGCTGGGAAAAAATAGACTAGATTGTGTGATTGGATTTTCACAGAAACCTTTTTTTAAAATTGCTTTTTACATTTATTTAGTTTGATTAGTTTATTTATTTTGATTAAATAGTCAGTGCCTGCAGATTGTTCTCCATTAGCAAGTGTAATTTTCATTTTTCTCTCTCTACTCAACCCATTTTTCTCTGGTCCTATGTTTTGTACTGCATGTGTACGACCTCTTTCACTTTTATTTTACAAGCAGTGGGAGAACAGATGAAATTATCTCTGTTTTCCGTAAGGACATGTTAACCCTGAGCACTGGAGCCTGATGCAGATCTCCTTGAATTAATGTGGGTTTGAACAGATAAAGATGTACAGTGCAGCATTTTACCAGCACACTGGCACAAAAGCAGTTTGTGCAGCACTGCTGCACCACTTTGAGCCTTGATCCAGCCTCATAAGTTTCTAGGTCCCAAATTCTTTATTGCTTCTGCCTAGCGGATGTGACACCAGCTCAGCTCAGCTCCAGCTCACCTACCTACTCAGAATATCTGTAAAAAGTAGGAAGCTATCAAACCTATATAAAATCTTGTTTCCTGTTGAACAAAGCTGTACCCAATACATATCTTCCATATCCTACAGCAAAGTTATCTTTGCAGAACACCACCAGTACTAACTTCACTGTGCAGTATAATTAAAAACACATTCATGTCATATAGGCCCCGTGTAAACCTATAAACAGTTTAAGTCAGAGGGATTCCTCTGAATCTGTTCATAGAAAGATTCTCTCTCTGCCATTATATACTTAATTCTTATTTAAGCCAAGGCTGTTCTGTTTTAGGAATACTCCAGAAGAGCTGAGTGGTGTTGTTCAGGTGAACGTTTTCTGTACTTCCTGTTCAGACACACAAATGTTTTTGACATTGTACCCACTGCAGATTTAGAATGGAAATCTCACAACTTACAGCTGAAGATTTCTGGGATGCCTGGTAAGGAATATACATTCCCTACAATCTTGGACAAAGCACACTCCTTGGTGACTCAGAATTAAGCCTGGTATTTGTGAAGTCATGGAAGTGACTCCTAAGCTTAGACTGTGGAAAGTAAAGAGTATTCTAATGAAAAGGAAACCCCAATTACTATGCAAAAGGCATACAGAGCTCCAGTCTGGATCACAGAGCAGTGCATTAAGCTGTAGAAAAGAGTACAAGGTAAGATAAAGGCTAGGATAAGGAAAAGGATAGAGGTATTGCAATAAATAACATTACTGAGCAGGAATTTTAAAGATTTGGTTGATACACATCATGAAACAACAGAATGACAAAATTCCTAGCTCTGGGGCATAATACCCAGGAAGAATGGTTAATATTGAAATGTGTGTTTGGACTAACCACCTAGTGGCAAAAGGTGCCTTTTTGCAAAAAGGCCAAAGCCAGCTTTGCAACCAGAGATTTATGTGAGAAGCACCATGTGAAAGTAGCCTCAGCTCCCCATGCAATGAATGTCTGTGCCTCAGCAGGATAAAAGGGTTTCTGAAAACTAGGAAAACTTATGAACCACTAATTTTATCTAGAGTCTTTCACCAGCTCTCCAGGGATGCTCCCAAAGGAATCCCAGGTGACATGGCGTGCAAGAAGGAGAAAGACTTCGGGAAATAAAGGTCTGCAGTTGTGAGGTACTGTGACAATGAAGAAAAAGTGCACTTGTGGGTGCCTTTTGCATATTCCACATGAATGTATATATTGCAAGGACACCACTTTTAATGGGTTTTCATTGTTCACAGACATGGCAGAAAGCACAACCAATATTTGTACCACAGAACTGAAAAGATGAAGCACTTGTTCCACCAAGAAGGGAGTTTAACTCTTCCATAGGTATATCCAAGGATAAAAATTTTTGCAATTGACATTACAGCATCCTATCAACAGACATGAGAGGATGAGGGAAATTTTTTTCTTTATTGCCATAAGAAAATTTTCTCACAACTTCTCTTCTGTTTAAGGATTTCCTATTCCTACAGCTGGAGATTGTACTGTTACTGACAGGTTGGGTCTAAGACAACAAGTGCATTAAAAAAAACCCCTTATGTCCTCAAGGGAAATTTATTGGGACACGTGTAAATGTAGTAATGATATTCATCTGTAGTTGATATATCAAAGATAAATGTCAACTTATCTCTTTGTTAATGGATCTATTAAAAGCTGTGTTTATACTTTCTGTCTGTTTTTTTTTTCCTCAAGCACTTACACACAGATGGATTGTGCAAACAAATACTTCATTAATCGCAGGACTCAGAGCCAAGTGAACACTTTTGAGTCCAGAATCATGTCAATTAACCCAATTTAATTGCTTTCTTGATCCACCCCCACTTTTTAAACAGTTCTTTTTAGGTTTTTGTACCAGACCAGAGGGATGCTGAGTAATTCTAGACTATTGAAGGACTCTATACATCCCATTTTATTAGGAAAAATGCAATCTGTGCTCTCAAAATGGCACAGGACCTGGGAACATAAAGCACAACACAAACACCATATCCAAAAGCCTAATTAGAATGAGTCACTGGGGCAAAGCTGGCACAAACAGCCTAAGATTCCCAAGCTCAAGTAAGGTGGTGAGGGGAGAAGAATCCTTTCTAAATATGATAACCATTTAGGTTAAAATAATTTTGAAGGTATGTGTTTTCCCTACTGTGAAACAGCTGCTTTTTCAGTATCAACAGTTTAAAGAAATTTGTCTTTAAGCTAATATAATGAAATAATATAATAAGAAATAATACAATAATATAAGAAATAATGATTCATTATGTGTGTAGCTGCAACATATATCCATAGGTTTGCCACTTAGATGCACAAAAAAAATGTTTTGTTTGGAGAGCAGTCTAGAGTTATATAATACAAAACGGAGTTTTTTTCACACCAAGCTGTATCCATAGAAAGAACTACTTAGCTGTTAAATATAACATGTGCAGTGCAAATGATCAACCTGATTTTTTGAGGAGGAAAACAAAATTTTCTTAGACCAGAAGCTAAATCTGAAAACAGGCAGCACCTGAATCTTTTGCTATTTCTCAGTGACTAAGAACATCAATGTGAATTTTCAATTTGATCTTGTATGGTCCTTTTTATAAGTAAAAAAACAAAGGGTTTAAAAAGATGCATTTAATCTTACATTTAATCTTATATTTTTGAAAGCTGTATTGCTACCATGTGGTCAAATGTTTGACTTTTGAATGAAATTCTGTAGTTACAAGCCAGTAGAATACTGCCTATCAAAACCTAACAATTTAGTATTTTCTCTTCTATTATCACACTAGTATATATTTCACTAACCTGGCAGGTATATATGACATTTCTAATTGTTTAGATGAAGAGGTTTTGCTATACATGTGTTTCTGGCATGGAGTAAAGGATTAATCATGTGATGCCATAATGCTTTGCAAATGAATACTATTTTTTTCCCCTAGAGTGAAAAAAGAAGCCCTTTATATTATTTAAATAATATTTACTGGGTATCAGTTATTGAATCTATGAAAATGTTAAGGCTACAAGCATTTAACCCATGTTTTTAGTTTTTCAAATGTTCCCAGATAAGAAAGAGAATTTTTAATAATAAAAACTTAAATGTGATGTTGTTCATACATCAACACATAAGGCTTTTTTCTTCCTTTCAGCTTTCTCAGACCTTCAACATCTTCCTATAAATAGATGTCATTTGAACAATTCCCATATCTGTGAAAACCCCCAATGTGCCCCAATCAGACAGAACTTGCCTCTGCTGAAGAAAACCACGACTGAGAGCAATGTCTTCAATGTATCTCTCCAAAGAAACATTTAATAGTTCAGTCCTTCTGAACAATGTTAAAATAATAACTTGAGCCTAAACTCTCATTTGGTTTTCTCATTATGCTCACTGAAGCTAATGGGACTATATGCATGCTTAAGCATGTACTCCAGGGCTTTCCTTATAGGCTGTAGTTCAGAATGGCAAGGGGATAATATTTAATCAAGGAAGCAAGTTTTAGTTCAAGCTTCCACTGCACTGTTATGTCTAATAGTGAAGGAAATTATTTAAAAACTGCTGGCACCCCGTCCCTATTCATCATGATCTCAAAACCACAGAATGGTCTATTACATTTTTCTGCCACTTGAAACTTGGAACATGAAAAGTTACAGCACTGTTCCCACAAATCCCTTGCTTGCAAGAACAAGAGCTTGCAGAGTTGACCTGAAAATCCTGAAGTTCTTTCTGATTTTTCACTGGAAGCCAGGCAAAATCAGGGACTTAGAGTGCAGGCACCCACCTTGGCACCTGGTTTGTATCTAAGCTCCACCAGAATCCAGATGCAGTTAGTATGTCTGCTTAAAACCCCCTGTGAAAAACAACCTCTTGGGACCATGTCTCATGAGCAACAGAGAGGTGTCTACCTCACAAATGTAGCTTGGCCCACTATTTTAAATTTAGTTGCAAACTAAAATAAGGCTAAAAAAGGAAGTTTCCCTTTTAGTCCGTAGCCTTCATAATAGATAAAATTCTTATGTGGGAAGTGACAAGTTCTGGTTCAAAACCCTTTTCTTCCATTTAGGAACGACATCTGTTTTAGGAATGGATTGATATAGGCCATTGACCATAAAGACTTTTCCAAGGATGGCGCATGTTTTCAGGATTTTAGCTGATTATAGATCATACTTACTATGAGATATATAAATTCTTAAATGATAAATAATTGTCGTATTTATGCCATAGGAAAAAAAAGCATCACATCATTAGGAAGAGCTGTGAAATTTTTCGTTTTCTCCCTGCAGTATTTATGTATTTTACATTTAGGAGTCTCTAAATAGCTTTGTGAACTGCTATGTTTCTAATTCTCAATAGAGTTCACTTTGATCCACTTTGAAGGTAGGTCTGCCCATGGACCCATAGCATGACATTACTGACTCTTTTGGAAGCGACATGTTTGTAATTTAGACATCGCATTCCCTAATTTTAGCTAATTGTGCTTTGTGTTTTATCTGTCCTATGCATTAAGGTTGTCTCAGTTGTCTTTACTGAGGCAAGTTTCCTGTTGACAGAGTCAGAAACAGAAATTAAATAAGATAAGTTGAGCTTTGGTCAAAACTGAGTTTCTCTACATTTGATATTAGGATGTAGAAGATATTAATCCAATCCAGGGGATGGGAACATTAGCTAATATTTTATGTGCCTTGGGTTTATCATATTCCTACTAGGCCCTTTACATATATTCATCTAATGTTGAGTGTACCTCCGTATGATATTGTTCAAAATATTTTAAAATATTCCCAAATCCTTTGAAGCAATTTGACTTTATCAGGTGCAGCATTTCACGTATTTTCTTTTTTTTCGGTTTTCTATTCCAAATTATGTAAATGTAGATCAAAACATGGTATGTTTTAGAAATTTTTTCCTTCTCTATGAATGAGTACTTAATATTGCTGTTTAAGTATGAGTGAAAGAACTGATTGTAGTGCCAGCTGCACCTAAGTCTAAGAGGGAATTGCATTGTTCTGTTGAACTGCTGCAGCTTTTAATAGTCAGACTTTTAGTCTCAGGTCTCTTAGAGCAGTGCTGTGCAGAGTTATTCAATAAGTGAAGAGGGACTCTAAATATGTAGACTTGAATTATCAATATTTATTTACTGTTGTGTGGGGGTGTGTATGCAGCGGTGCTGAAATGTTTATTGGGTTTGATTTCTGAAAACAAATGTATAGCCTTGTAATCAGAAGTGAAGCCTTCTTTATATGCTTTATGTATTTGGCTTTGGCAGACCTAGCTTTTTATTCTTGTATTTCAATATCTGGACTGACCTGGAATGATCTTTTCTGCCATTATACCTAACACGTCTAGCAGAGCTATCCCATGGGATTAAAAAATAACATGTTAAGAACAACTGTTTTAACAAGTTTTAACTCTCTGATTACTGATATGAATCATTGCTTGATTAGCTTAAGACAAGGAATAACAAAAATGGAGATAAACTACCAACTTTTTAAGAAACAAGTAAGTTACACATAACTAATATAACTCTGTATCTATATAGGGAATGCCTCTGAGAGATATAGGATTATGAAATCCTGAAAGATACAATGTATTCCTGTTGAAAATTATGAGATAAAAATAGCAGAGGCAGATTTGAAACAGTTACATGCATAGCATTTCTTAGTTTTACTGTAGTTAAACAGAAAAAAAGAGGAAGATATGCATCGTTAGTACTGACTGTTTGTGGTTTTTTGGGTTTTAGAAGTCACGTAGATCCATGGTCTGTGTCTGACTCGTCATGTATTTCCATATCCCTTAGTCCTGTGGCTATTAAATTTGAATTTGAAAAAAATGTATTGGGAACTCAAAAGGTGTCAAACATTAAATTGCATTTTTATCTCTAGTCTGTAGGAAAGGCAGAGTCTGGTTGTGACAGGCTAAAGCAACCCTGGAGAGGAATGCTGCTTTCCTGTGGTCATCAGCAGGGCACTGGCTCTGGGAACAAAGTGTTACACAGCTCAGCTTTGCACTGGGTAAATTAGAAGCTGCTTCTTGTCTCTTGTCCCTGCTTCCTACACAGGACATACATGCTGTTTCTCTTCTCTGTATTCATGCAGTATTGTGGAAATGCTGATTTTGACCAAGACTGAAAGATCAAATAGGTAAGGCCAAAATGTATCCGTCAGAACTGTGCCTGATGGCAAAGCCCCCGTCGCTGCAGAGGCAGCAGGGAGGAAGGGCTGACAACAATCCTCATCTTGCATTTCACTCAGTTCTGGTCTCTGTCAGCCTTGAGATGTGCCAATCAACTAGACAGCACATGACCTGACATGCGTCATAATTGTGAACATTAGCAGTATCTGCTTCTGACTTTGAGATGAGATTGCTTTTCTGGTATGCATATGAGGAAAAACACTTTCATAGAGAAAGGGAACATATTGGTCAGTCTCCTGAGAGGTTGAAGTCATTCTTAGACCTCTAAACCTTTTCTTCTGCAGGCCAAAAGAGCAAAGTTGCAAAACCTCTATTATTCAGAGCAAATATGTTTCAAGGAGGTTAAATATTGCATTGTGTGATAGTTCTCTCTATAACACATCAAAGAAGAAGGAAGCAGTCAGACAGGGCTGTTGTGAAGTAATATTACAATAACCTAGGAACTTGACAGCATGTTCTGTTGGATGGTCAGGCCATCAGTGACAATGTCCTGAAATTCTGCTACTGAATGTGACAGAGCTGTGTCCATCCCCTCAACTCTAAAAGATCCCTGGATACTGTATGGGTCCAAAATTAAAAGGAATAGACCATAGGTTCTGAAAGAAATGGTTCCATTAGGGACTAATGAAAGCACCAAAGAAATCTGAGGAATGATGAAGGCAACTACAAATTTAAAAAGTTACATGGTGACTGGCAGGGTGCCAACTAAAGGAAAAAGAACAAGGAATCTCCTGTACACCTAATTCCAAAGGAGTTTCCTTGTTTTCATTCCATATTTTTCTTTGGTGTTATATAGAAGCAGTGCACAGAATGATTTTTTAAAGTCGTTCGATACCTATTACACTTCCAGTATTAATATAGCCGTTCTTTCAAGAATTAGGTGGTTATTGAAGCAGAGAGGGAAATATGGACCAAGTTACATAATTTTGAGACTTGTCTTTAAGAGTTGAAAATCTGTCTTATTCTGTTCTCTTTACCCAAAACAACAATTTTTGGCTAAAAGCCGGTGAAAAGCCCTGTAATGCAGATGTGGTGAATTTAATGGGTGATTAGAGCTCCATAGTAGTATGAGTTTGGTTACATTAACATGCCACTGGTATGTAGTATAGGCTGCGTTTGATGAGCTTTTGGCTACTGCAGTTAGGGCTTGATCCCAGACATCATGTTCAAGCCTAACTCCCAGGGAATAGAGAACGAAACCCTGAATTATGGTCATAGAAACAAAGAACAAGCAAACTATTCACAGCTGCTAGTACCATAAAACCTAGATGAGGTTTCCTGCAACCTGCCATATGCCGGAGGGATGCTACAGATATTGTGGCTGTTGGCAGGGAGATGCACAGCCAGGAGAGGTTATGCTTCATTCAGCATGTTCCTCTTGCAGCCCCTGGCAATAGGTTTTCTGCAGTTCCTTACAGAGCTGCAAATAGATACTGAGGCTGCTGAGACTGTGTCTGACTCACTGAACCTTTAAGAAGGAGACAGGTGAAAAAGAGCTTGCCTTTTTTTTTTTTTATTATTATTATTACTTTCCTCTTCTCCAGGGCGAGTTCCCACTGCAGCACAAAGGTTTTACTCTAGTTAGGATATGAGGTGTGCATTTCTGTAAGGACAGTTGTAATCACAACTGTAAGGACTAAATTCTCAGTTCAGATTCTATTGTGATATTCAGTGATATTAAACTGAATTAATTTTCATTTTGGAAAGAAGTAGAAAGGAAGATCTCTTCAAACTTTCTTAGCATAGCTATTTTTTTCTTAAATTCTCTGGTAATTAAAAGCCTTTTATGACTGACCTTCTAATTCTTCTCTGAAAGATCCCTGGGCATAACTTTGCTCTAAATTTATTTAAAATCGTATTCCTTAGGGTATCCAGAGGAGAAGCCCTAGTAAATACCTGAGAGCAGTGTGTCCTCTTGGGATCCTGTGTCTTGCACATCCTAAATATTATCTGTCTTGCTCCAGCTCTTTGGCAGCATTTCTGTTTCATTAGCTAACATGAGGGACCAAGAGGCACCCCTGCAATAATTCCATAGCTTTGAAAACAGAAATTTGCTTTACATAAGCTTTATTTTTCAGTCACTGAAATATAGCTGACCTGAAAAAGCAGTAAATATTCAGTTTTTCTTCATATTTTATACTTTATACTTTTACAACTATTATTTCTTTCAGAAAACTCCCTGTTTATTTGTGAGCTACTAAGCTGTGGTACCTGGAAATACATACTTTTATCTCTCTAAATGTTGGCTCATTGTATTAGTGATGTATTTGTACATGCAGTTTCCCCAGCCTGCTTTAAGTTACATAGTGAAATACTGAAATATCTTATGCATCAATGCTGGGATGAATGAATTTGAGATTACAAATCTTGTAGTTTTTCTGTACCTTGGATGAAAAGAAAAAAATGTGCAGACAAGGCTGTCCCACAACAACATTTCAGACACAGGACTGTGACTCGAGTAACTCCCTCTGATCAGATTTGAGTAAAGGTTTGGCAAAAAATGGACTTTTGGCAGGACATTCAATATATAATAGGATAATTTAAAATTTGAGCTTCTAGAATAGTAACTTAAATGCTCTAAGGTCAAAGCTGTATCCTGTGGGCTTTCTAAATTTCCATATTTATCCACCTGGTGCATCTATCCAGTACCCCCGATTCTTTGGGCAGACCCTTGACTGCTTTTTGCAGTCAACTGGATCAAAGTCTATGCAGCAGGAAAAGCTTAGGTGCAGTTTATGAATCGTATCTTCTATACTACCCATTGGAAATGTATCTTTTCACTTCCATTTGCTGGAAAACAACTTTTCTCTCTTACGAGTAATAGCCAAAGGAACAGAGGTGTGTAGAAAAAAGCACAGACAAGGGCATAGGGAACAAAAATTTTGCTTTGCAGTGCAACATTGTTTCAGAATTACCTATTTTTTCCCCTAACTTCTAGGAGTAGGAGAAACAATATTACACTTAAAAGAAAGATTCTGGGACTTTGAGTGTACTTTAACTTTTTCATATGTAACCTAAAAATCAAGCTTCGTACATATGAGGAAAAGTCACTATTTCTGCTTCATCCAGCATAACATTTTGTCAGACTTTTGGTACTAAGATCTGTCATCACTGCATGTTCTTTTTTATGACTCTATCTAGCCCTTTAAAGCTACCCCCAAGGTTCGTGAAACAATTACGAGCACAAGAAGCAGAAACCAAGACTTGTTTAAGATAAGCCTTGAAGTCTGCCTCAAACAGCCCTGGCCAGCAACAGTCTTATGGTTTTGGGTTGCTGGGGATCCCTGCTGTCCTCTGTGCAGGCACAGTATCCTTGGGGGGCTTGTGTGTGCACAGCTGCTCCTGGCACATGAAAGAAATAAGGCTCGGATAGATTATACAGAAGATTATAAAATTGTGGTAGGGGTGGACACCACTATTGTCAAGGCAAGAGCCACCACAGCCTAACTCCTGCTCCTGGCTTGTGTTGTAGCTGCAACCAAAAACACCCTGCTGGTTTTCCAATTCCTCAAGCACCAGGAAGCACCAGATGACCCAAAACAATGCATGAAAACAGCTGAGGTTGCAGTGAAAGAGCAAGCTGGGGGATGAGTGCCAGTTCAGCTGCTTTATTTCAGCTTTAGCCCTGCACAGAGCAGAGTAGGGCAGCTGCAGGCAGGTGAGTTAGTGTAGTAAAAAAATAGAAAAGAAAAAGAGAAAAGAAAAAGCAGAAGAGATGCTTCTTGCTACTCAGCTTTGTGTGGTTTGTACAAAATCTATTGTAGTGCTTCATAACCTCAAGGAATCCTCTGGAGGGGCACAGATTCCCATGTAGAATGTGAAGTGGTGGTCTGCAAGGAATCAGTGTAATTTTGTGAACTCCTTGTCTATTCAACTAACTTTTCTCTATTTGCCCAGGTTAGGAGAAGTAGATGTCGTCAGAACAAAAGTAACACTAAGACAGAATTCATGCCAGTGGTAAATTATGAGGATGTTGACACCAAGAATTGGGTGGGAAAGTGGAAAGGGACAGAACAATCCAGGGCTTCTGGATTAGAAGTGAATTGGTCTGAGCTGAAGCCTTCCCAATTTGGGGTCATATCCTCAGAAAGTCTGACAAGGCAGCATGTACTGTGTATTTCCCTCTCCAAGGGAAGCAAGTATAATAATTTCAGCACTGAGAACTGGTACTATTGGAAATGCTTCCATAATATACTTAGGTAAAACAACAGATGCCTAAGCAAAAAAGCAAGTATGGCAGTGCTCCTATTTGTGAAGGTCTGAATAAGTCTGTTCAGCAAAAGCAAAATTTAGAACACATATTCAAACCACCAGTCTGTTTTTTGCTTATGTGCAAAGAACATGCTAAACAGACTGATATGACACCCAAATACTCATTTGCCAGTGGAAAAAACAGCCCCGAGTTAATGCATGAAAACAGTTGTACATCTTCAATGCTAAATGAGCAGGAAACATGAACAAGACTAAACAAAAATTAGCTTGAAACCTATGTTGCCATGCTAAAGAAATGACAGTATGAAACACAGTGGTAATTCTTCAGTATTATAATTTTACTATATCTGCACTTTCCAACAGAGGCTTCTCATATTATCAATTCTACCTTTTGTTGGCAAATGATGAAGTGTGATGATCTGTCAAATCACAGGTAGTACACTGAACAATAATATTTAAGAAGACTTTTGTCTGTTTCACTCTTAAAAAAGAAAGAAAAAGAAAAATATTTAATGTTGGTTATAGAAAAATCAATCTTTCAAGGAGGGTTTGCAAATATGTTTTTTCAGCTGTGGAAATTTCTGCAAAGTTACCTCTTTTCACAATGACTAAGTATGTAAGATGGGTACAAGTCTTAATTTTCTTTTTCTTTTTTCTTCCCCCCCCTCCTCATTTATTAAGGCTGTTCTGGAATATTAAATCTGCATACAACTACTGCAGAGTTTTCCTCCTCACTAATACTTTGTTTTATATGCAATATATTTTTATGTAATTTAAAAATATTGCTCTCTACAAAAGACTTTTTTACTCTATTTTTCATTTGTAATCCACATAATTGCCGTAGGATTTTCTTATTCTTAGCAAAAGGAGATAGACCCCCAGATGTATTTTCTTTTGTTTTTCTTTCTTCTTTCTCCCCTGTGTAAATACTTTTACAAAAGTAGATTTAACAAAAGACCATTCACTATAAAAAACTTCCTCAGCAGTGACATGATACACCACACACCCACTTGTGTAGTCTTTATCAATAACAACAGAAACAGTGTCAAGTGATAAAAATATATGTGATTTAAATCACCCATTTTGGGAGTATATTTATTCAAGACCCTTCAAGTGGAGATGAATAGCAGGTTTCTAAATGTGATATTATGAGGGTAAGCAAATGAGTCATTATTTGTATTCTGGAGCAAGAGAGTTGGGCAAGAACAACCCTGCAAGAGGGAATAAAGAGTCGTATCTAACTGTTTATTCTATTACATTCATCACCACGGGGTGTATCTGTGCATGTGAGGTCAAGGTCAGTGATCCTTGCTCACATGAATCATTCTCAGTGCTAATGAAAAACACCCCTGATGCAGTGTTTGAACACCAACAGCTTGGGCAGACTTCTGACACTCCTGATCCACTTCTGCGAGCCAGAATTCACAGGTGAGGGGCTGAATTCACGGCTGGGGTGGGGGACATTCAGGGCTTGGGATGGATGAGAGCTTAACAGGAGCTGCTGGTGGAGATCGGCGTTGAATAGGAGGAGGATAATTTTTGACTGGAGGACAAACCAGTGCTGCTGCGGGCCAGCTATGGCTCCTTTACACCTTGGCTGTTTGAGTTTCAAAGCTGAAGAGTCTTTCAAAATGAAAAATTAATTAAAAAACGCAACCTGGTTCTGAGTTAGTTTCCAAATAATTAAGTTTTGAAGCTATGATAACAAATCAAGGAAACAGAGATGGAATATAGTGGCACATGAAGATTTATTTTTCTTCCTCCCCCTCCTCCCCTTTCAATCAGTGCAAATTTTGCATACATTTTCTCTGCATTTCAGTGTCCAGATAGAAAGAAGGATACATTTTGTGGAAGTGCTGATGACATATAGATATATGTCCATGAAAAATTTAAAATTAATCATGGAGCAACTTTTCAGGGCTGCTGCAGACTATGATAATTTGATATGCAGGTGGATTTATTACTAAGATTACAAACAAAAGTTATGCGCCTTATGTTTCTTGCACTGCGGTAATCCTTCTAAAGAAATTTTGGCGGCCAAAGCCAGGGGAGGAACTCGATGGCCGGAGGAGTCCCCGGGACCCTAGCGAGGAAGAAGAGGATGCTCCGCGGAGGTGAGGGAGGGAGGGAGGCAGGCTTTTGTCTCACCACACATGGTCTTGTGGGAAGTGGGAATCTCAGGTTGAGTTACTCATCGGTATGGAGTCAGGAGTGTGCACAACCAATGATTTTGATGGCAGGAGGTAACGTACACATGTTTTTCAGGGAAGGTGCTGTAGGAGGACTTGCCGGCGGGCAGGAGGAGGTTTGTGCTGAGGGCTGTCATTTCCCAAGCGTGGAATTCTTCCGATCCCAGGAGCCCATCGCCGCCGCCTCCGATGCTCTCCCTCCCTCCGGTACGAGCGGGGGGCTGGCGGCGCACGGACCCGGCCGGGCAGGG
>VZTN01035910.1:475-24794 GCA_013400515.1 Erpornis zantholeuca | reverse complement strand
CACCGAGGTGGCACGGGAGCCCCGAGGTCCGCGCGGGGCAGCCTCGAAGCTAACTTGCCTGTGACTTATTTTATCCTCTCGACTCCTCTGGAGCAGGGGGATCCCTTTCTCCTTTCCCCTCCAGCGGGTGCGGAGGGAGAGGAGCTCCCTGCTCCCAAATTCCGCCGAGCTGCGCCTTATGTCTTTTATTTGCCGAGGCGAAAGGAGAGGAACAGTGTTCGCGCGCGTTTTGGCATATTGCTTTGATAGGGGCTTCTTTGATTGTTTTTGCAGAAAGCATATGCAGCCTGGCAAACGGCAGTGACCTGGGAAGAGTCCCCGAAATCTCTTTCGGCTTTCATGATCTTACTGCCCGGAAAGCACTGTTGAAAATATTGCCCTGTGTGCTCTTGTCTCCTCCTCCTTTACTTGTTCGGTGAGACAGATGCTCTCTCTCAAGGCTAACTAGCACACAGACAGTTCTCCCCAAATCAGATCCTGACTTTGAAGAGATAGAAGGGAGTGGTGTTCCACGAAGTATTGAAAACAAGTGTTGAGGTTCATGACCCTGGTGTGCTAATCACTGAGTGCGGTTAACCCAGAGCCAAATCTGTCATGTACGGTTTCCTTACTGTACCGCTTGGCTGTCACCGTTCTCTGCTTTGAGGAACAAACCCAACTGTTTGTGGATCTGGTTGCAGTGTCTGGGAATCTCACTATAATTTGTTCTAGCTGTGTGTTCCCCCTTTGGTTTTAAATCCTCTATTCGGGTAAGTGAGTTTGCAGAATCCTTCAAGGGTAAAGTAACAGCTTGAGTTCCGCGTCGATTTGCGTTTGTTTGTTGTTGTATATGTTAGTCCCCAAAGTAACTTTGAGTCTTTTCCTGAGAAACCAATTTAGCTGAAGGAGTAATTTGTGCTCTTTACAAGTCCAGAGGTTGCTGTAGCTCATGCAGTAATCTTGATGACAAAGATGTTGGGATGGCGGGGAGCCTGGCATCTCAGGTGTTAGTGTTTTGAGAAGATGCTTACTAAGGAAAGTAATGCACCCAAATGCAGGTGTGAAATGAAAACAAACTTAGTGTTTCTCCCATTGACTGTCACCTGGGTATTTCTGAGCTAGAGTGCTTTTGCAGCAACATCTCCTTTTCCATTTTGCCTCTTTGTGCCCCTTTCACAAGCCAAAAGAGGGAGCAGACTAAAAGTCGGAGCAAAGATTTTGCCAAAAACCCTCTAAAATAAATATTGTGGGGAAAAAAAAAAATTACCCGTTATAGAATAAAAGTGATTGTTTAAAAATAATTGTAAATATTTGTCCTATCAATGCTGGTAGTAGGGTAGTATCATTTTATCACATGTGAAAAATACTTGATGGGATTCCTTTAAGTTGTATAGCTGTTATATGTGGGCATTATACAGTAGCCAGGCACATAGACCAAAATTCTGGAAGCAGTGAATTCGGTGGGAATTTTGCCACTGACCTAAGAGGAGCCAGAATTGAACCAATAGACTGTGTAGTGTGAGGTGTCGGGCCAAACTGAAAACATTTGACTGGTTCAGCTGTGCAGTTGTGGCAAAGTTTACAATCTTGCATGCGCTGCTATGGTTAATATGTTACTGTGAGAACTCTACCATGAATTAGTTGAATTAGGGCATTATAAAATAACTTGGTTCTAATTTACCTTAAGAAGAAAGGTGTGGTATGCTTCAGTCTATCAGGATTACTTCTTATAAATGTTTTCTAAAGTATCATATGTCACTAAATTCACATCTAAGTAATTGCTGCAACAACACAGAAAACTGAATTACACTGAAGCCTGTGCACTTCGCATCCCAGTTAGAGTTCAAGTGTAATTTAAAAATAAGTCCCCTATTACATTGTCCTTCCAAGGTGTACTAGACTTAGTTACCAGATCATTTACTAACGTTTGACAGCTCCAAATGTAAGGTGAAAATGAAATTAGAAAAATTTGCATGTTCCTAATACTGATAGGAACTATATCAGTTATAGTTAAGTGCTATAGGGAAGTGCTATAGGGAAGTGTTTGGGGTGAAAACCAAAAAAGTGATGTTCCTTTAGTATGCTTGCAAAATTTTCAAAGTTACAGAAACACTTTCTTTCCCAACAATGGACTTCTAAGTAAATTTCAGCTTTTGTAAGCAGTATTGATCAATTATTAATGCAGGAACAGAGCATTTACTTAAATGCTTAAGCAAAAGCATTACAGGGGTTATAAGTAAGATGTACCTAAAAGTAAAATTGTAGTATATATAAACTGCCAACAATTTTTAACAAGCAGAGAGACTGACAGGTTTGACTCTTTCATATCTGCGTGCATCCAGTTATCAAAGTGAGGTGGGAACTGTTCACAAAAGGACTTCTGTATGAAGTACTTTCAAATTTGGGAGGTAATATTCCTTCCTAATCTCCGTTTTTGCTGCAAAATCATTTCAGTGTGCCACCAGCCTGGGTTGGTAAAAAGTGTCATAGCTCTCTGGATCTAAACAGTGCTGTTATGATTGACACCATCTGAAGACCATGCACAGTTTTTCTGTGCATGTTAGGATTAAGATATGTTTATATGGGCATCATTTAAGGGTCTAAATTGGCAGGGTGCATATTGAGTTGCAGCTGAGCAAACCTGCTATTTAACTGAGTCAAGTTTCAAATATTTTCCAGCTTTGACATTCTTCTCACCTTTTACATGAGGAATTATGGAGACTTTTTATACTTTTCTAATATTTTAAAATAAAAAATATTAAAATTTCCCTGTGATCTCGTGTGTAAAAGTTCTTGTTTTGTAGTTTCATATTATGTAAAGCAACATAAAGCAGAACTAGCATTTCCACCCATTGTGGTCTAGACAGTAAATGAAGTCTTGATTCCAGCAAAAAGTTTGAGATCCTGTTGAGATGATGAATACTAACATTCTTGTAAAAATCCTATTTTTAAATGATTTAAAGTTGGGGTAGCATTGGCACCTTACATGTAAAATTTCCAAAGAACTTGAAAACTCAGAATGGACAGCTACAGCTGGAATTCTATTACAGATTCTCTTTAGGCAGAAGATATTAAGAAGTAACAGAATGAAAAATACATAAATAAAGTAGTATTTTAGTGTGCTGCTTAAGAAAAATTTGAAATACTTGTATGAGAAAACCTCCTCCCTTGAGGAGTAGATATGGAAAGATTGTGACTAAAAGCTATGAAACAGAAATAAGTTTTAAATTACTTGTCACCACCAGAAATAACTTCTGGGGAGAAAGCAATGTTTTAGATCTCTTTTAAAGCTGTGTGAAAGTTAGGATAAAAACAGTTACCAGGGAAAAACAACACAAGTAAATAGATCTGGATATATGTACAGGAGTGTGTGTGTCCTCACACAGGTGAAGTTTTAGACAGAAGACAATTACTTTTAATTTTGTTTGATTTTTTTTTAAAGGAGCTCACAAAAAGTGACATATTTAGACTGGTGAGTGCAAGTCCTCTGTGCTTGAGACAGCACAATGAAAATTCAGTTGGTTTTATGCCAATATGTTGAATTATACCCAGGTAGGCTGGATAAATTACTATGGGCTCTAGCAGCACAGACTTCTTTTTCACCTGGATCTGCTAATTTTAGTCTTCCCCTGTCCAGAGTTGTCAGAGAATAAGACAAACACTGTTGTTGCCATGCTTGTTTGGTGTAATGGAAAGGTTGTAGTATGGGAAGGGTAGAAATCAACACATTGTTGATGCAGAGATGTGGTCCCTTCTTTGTTGAACTGCTGAGAGAATGGAGAGAGAGAGAGAAATACCCTGCAAACCTTTCATTGTTTTCCTCTTGTATGCACATGTGCGAGCATCCAGGTTGCTCCTGGACTGGACTAATTCCATGGTTAACAGTGAGGAAATTAAATTGTGCTTGAGCTTTCCACTTTCATAGGTTCTCATCTTTGTACATTTCTTCTTGAAATACTCAAGAATGTGCTTCAGTGTTTTCTGTTGGCTTTTCCTTTTTTTTCCTTCTCTGTCTCCTGGGAAATAATGTTGGTAGTATTGAGGTAGTCATAACCAAATCTTCTGTTTTGCTTGAGGTGTAGTTGTCTCATCTCACTTTTTACATGTCTTATTGGAGTATTTGTGAAAGTAAATTCTGAAAGTGTAGTGTAGGTGCTTTTATATATATGTTTATGTATGTGTATATGCTTAATATGAAGGAATAGAAGTTTTCTTCTTGAAGCAAGAAAACATCTTTTCTGTGATAAGCTGGAATAATCTGCAGGTAGACTTTTAATATTGAAATATTTTCCTAGCCTAAATGGAATGTGTGAACACTGATGTTATTTCTGTTTACAGCTACTGACACTTTGATGCCTCAGCCACTTTTGGGGTCTCGTTAGTAAGGGAGTGTGTTTACTGTGTAATGCAGACCTTGCTCTGAAGGCATGGCTTTCCAAAAAAATGGATGGGGAAGGGTTTTGGCCTGGAGAACAAGAGGTGTTGTTTTGCCAAACATGTTTTAACTTGATTAGCCTTTCCATTTGTCCTTTGATGTAAGTGCTAGCTCTTGCCTCTTTCTGTCATCATTTCTGTTCGTTTGTTTGTAAAAATTGTTTATTTGTTTGTTTCTTTTGCTTTGTTTTTCAAATTAGTTCACTGTAAAAAAGGCAATACCCTAGTGGATGCCTAGTTCATAGACAAGGATATTTATGATACTGATAAAACGTAGCATTATAACTTCCACAATTAGGGAGAAGTAATCAGAGCTAAAAATCCATGGATTATTCTAAATTTGAATTTATGATAGAATGACAAACCCACCATCTAGATTTTAGAAGCAGACTCCAAATACAGTTTTATGATATTTATTTATATCTAATTTTGGCACAGAAATGTAGTTGAGAAACCAAAGACTTCCCTTCCATTTCATACCCAGATATACTTTTCTGACTTTTTTTTTTTTTTTTTTTCAGAACATTTAGATAGTTTTAATCAGACAGAGTCATAAGTCACCTTGGTGGGAAGTGCAAGGCGTGATCTTAAAGGGGAAAAAAAAAAGAATTACTTTCCTGATCATTTGGTTTTTGCTGTTGAAAATTCTGCAGCTAGGTGAAATGATTACTCTGACAGAACTATAGAAACTATCTCATTTCAGTACATTCTGAAATATTTTATATTTTGAATAACCCTGGCTCAGGGGCATTTAATACTTGCCTCTGGAAGTTTCCAGTCCTAATATTCAGTTTAACATCTCTGCCTTTGTCTTTCCATTTAGCCTTGCCATGTTAAAACAATGAATCATCTCATCTATTAACTACAGTTGGAATGCCTGTTTGTGCACTGCATTTGTTTTGTCATGTTGCCTTAATAATTGATTGGAACTGTGGCAACTCCTGACTGCTTTCCCATATGAATTTGGGCTATTCCCAGTGCTGTTCTGAGCAGTAGAAGCATAAGCCATCCCCAGACCTGGAATGTCTTTATCCTCTGAGGATTCAACTTGTCTTTCTCGTGAAACTGTAAGGTAGCATTTTCATTTTCTGTCTTTATGCATATGACATTGTGTAGAGGCTGTAATATTTCCTATAACAGTTGAACAAGGAATATTGTTATTGTATGTTCACTTTGATACATTCTGTTTTGTTGATGGATTTTAAATTGGTGCTGATTAAAATATTGAAGTATTAAATAGCAATTGAAACAAAACTATAATGGCATTCTTTGAATAATTTAGAGAAGTGACATGGTGCAAAGGAAGCACCATGGGCTACAGGGCAGGGAGGCTGTGCCAGCAAATGCTAATTTATACCTCTTGCCTTGTGAGTGGGCTTGGAGATAGCACTCTGGTTGCTATTTAAGCAGCATTTTGGAAAAAAAAAAAAGTCCTTTTATGAAAAAGGCATTACACTGGCAGTTCCTTGACTCATTAAATAGCATTTGCCTTAACTATGTAGTACTATAATTGAGATTATTTCTTTATTTCCATGAAAAAAAACTTTGTTGCATTTGGAAGGCAAATATTGAAGGATCTACTTAATAAATATGCCCAAAGTACTGTGTAAAATGTGTTTTTTTAAGATGGCTTTGTGATCTTGTCTTGTGCACTGTGATGTCTAAGAATATTTTTTGCGTGCTCTCTATGACCAGTTTTCATTGAGTTGTTGATGCCACATTCCCGTGAAAAACATCAAAAAGTAGAAACAAGGAGTAGGAATTAGTGGGTAGAACTTTCTCCTGAAGGCAGATTAAAGTAGAACTGTTAGTTTGTGATAATGAACCTGAGCCTGTGGAAAAAAAGCAAGAAAAAAGAGTTGTTATTGTCAATGACTGCATTGCACTTTGCTGTACAAACCATTCCAGTATTTTGTTCAGTACTTCTCGCTCTGAAGCTCTGAAACTACAGAGCTGTCTAAACTTCTGGCATTTGTAGTGAGGGGGAGGAATGGGAGGTTGAGAAGAGATACTCCTTCTCCAGAAGTTGGATTGAGTAAATCTGTGTAGTGTAACCAGATGTCCTCATCAGTTTCATCTCTCTGGCTGATAGGCACTGTGGTTTCATGTGGGAGGTCATGGTTGCTGCTAGACAAGAAGTGGGTGTGAATAAAATTTTTTAGGAGGTAAGTGAGAGGAGGTTCTGTAATGAGAAGCTGTACACAGAGAGATCAAGGGACCCCTGTGAAACTTTCATATCAGCAGCACTGCAAAACAGATGAGGTGCTGTATTCTGGGATGGGCAGAATGTTTCAAGACTTCTACATCATTTTAAAATATAAGACATCTTCCTAATCAAGTCCTGACGTCATCAATGTGTGGCTTATAATGTTCAAACCCGAAATAGAGGGAATGGGAACACAATATTGAATTTTTATTTAACTTGGAGGTGTGAATTTTTGGCTTTCCAGCTACTTGCAATTCCAAGAGATGTTCAAGCATGTAAATCCATTTAAAAACTGAAGGAAAGTGAGGTTTTTTAGAATGCAATATGTGTTTTAGGGAAACACTCTTTTCCAGTCCTGATGTTGTTGGATTTCTGTAGGTGCTCTAGGGCAGGACTGCTCCCAGTCCAGATATTGATTCCAGTTAACACAGAAGTAGCCTGAGGGATGGTCAGTTGTTTGTGTTAATGGTACTGCTGGGTGCAGCCTAAACTGCTTTGAGCATTTGGCCTACAAAGGCAAGTTCCAGTGAAGCAAAAAAGAATTTACCACTGTTTTTATTCGTTGTGCAATTGTGGAGGATGTCTTGTTATTTTTTCACTGAGAAGTGGTAATAATGTGGTTAGAACAGAAGCATATATTGTTGGGGTTTTCGTTTGCATTTGTAGTCATTGTTTTCTTAGTGTCTGGGCTGAAAACTAGTCCCAGCTCAATTACTTTAACTTTTGGGAGAGGACTGTATTGCAAATGTAAAGGTGGGAAAAAGATCACCTGACAGGAACTGTAGTGACTGGAGTGGGATTCTGATCTTGGAATGGTTTGATCTCATGGGCTGTAGCTGCTTGCTGTATGCACCAGATCAGTGAGCTGATTTTTCAGGCTTTCTGAATTCTTCTGTTTTGGCACTTCCAGGGAGTGAGCACACAAGTGATCTCACAGAAGAGATGATTAAGTGACACCTGAGAAGTTTTTCAGAGTTCTTAGAGGCATTGAGCAGTTTCATTGCAGGGAGGGTTAAGCTGAAGCTGCATCCTTGACTAGCTTATTTTCCCTCTTATTCCTGCTCCAACACGATGCCAGTTTAATGGCAGATGGACATTTTTAGCCCAAGGCTTTTTTATTCTGCAAACCCAAACTCCATTTTATGATTTTTCTCAGCATAAAGAGGAAAGTGGCAAAATTATTTATTGATATATTTTGATGATCCTATATGACTGTTTGGTGTTGGGGGTTTCATTTGTTTGTTTTGGGTTTTTTTTTTTTAGATCTAGTTAAAATATTTAGATCCATTAAGTTCTGATTGTATTCAGCATATCCAGTGGAAAGCTGAGGAACACTTAGAATGATTCAGGTTGGAAGGATCATAAGCAAGGTCTGTAGTCCAGTTTCCTGCTCTATGTCGGCTGTGACATCAGGTCGGGTTGCTCAGGGCTTTCTTCAATCCAATCTTGAAACATCCAAGGAAGGAGTGCAAAAATCTGGCAACTGGTTACTTTTTCACATCAAAACGCCAAGGAAACCCTGATAACTTTAGAAAAATGTGAATTATAGATAATGGCCATCTTCCTAGAAATAAGTCCAAGTGTAAGGGGTGCTAGAATGATTCCACTGATGATCTGAAGTACCACTTGCAAAACATAATGCAAGCATTTTAGGATGTTCCAGAAAAGATACCTTGGAAAGCTCATCATCCATAGTATTCTGAATAAAAAGAATTATAACTATTCCTAGGCTTGCAACCTGAGTTTACCTAGGAACTTGGTTAACTTTTTGAGAAATACAGAGGAGTATGCCAGCTCTCTGGCCCTTCAACTGTCTGCCTAAATCAGAAGTGCAGGTAAGATTTTGTGACAAGAAGGATCTTGGCAACCTGAGTAACTGAAATGTTCTGGTGTTGTTATAGCACAGAAGTCTCTGGTCATGATGGAAAGTATCTGAAAGACAATGCTTTACTGGTTTTGGTGATGTGTGGGGGGGTGTGTGTGTGTTTCTTTTGTTCTGTTTGGGTTTGTTTGTTTTGATTTGGGGTTTTTTTTGGCCCCTCACAGGTTCCCAGCTTTGGAGCAGTACTGTGGCTGCTGGTCTGATGTTCCACTTGACACCCTGCCCAAGGGTGGGGGGGTTTCTCTGGGTGTCCCCTGTGTCTGGTTTAAGGAATCTGACAAAGAACCTGCAGCTCCACTGCATCTTTATGTCCTGGTATCTTCTTGTGTACAAGCCTACAAGTGAATTTTACTGTTTTCCAACAACATTCCTATGTAAGAAGTTTCCATGCAGCATAGCCTGCATGCAGTAGTACAACCTTGCTGGTAATATATTTTCCTGATATAAAAGAGTACTGTTTTTCTTTACAAAGCACATTATAACATTTGGTATTAACTGCCATTGTCTCACATATCCAAATTAATTCAGCTATTTGGTATAATTAATTTGTTAATGCTTCTGCAGTCATGTAATAGGATACATTGGTCCACCAGCAGTCTCAAGGCACTCATGTTAAAAGATTGTTTAGAGACTCACTTTCTTATTTAATAATATTTTAATAAGACCTTTCATTGAGCTCTGTGGCCATTAAAGTCTTATTTTTAGATTGTTTTCTCTTCCTTGTCCTCAAGTGTTTGGTTTTTGTTTTATTTTTTTAAAATCTGACATCTGATTTTATCTTTGTCCCACTGCTCTTTGCAGGTTTTGTTTTTAACAAGTAGATGGGTAAGCATTTCTATTAGTACAGCTATGATTCAGAAATCTTTGATCAGTGGTTTTCTTGAAGTCTACACTCCTGGTAATACTTGAGGTGTCAAAGCTAGCGGCAAAAGATGATTGAGAAACTAGTTCGGTAAACAGAAGTCATTTATGACTTTACTAATGTAGGGAAAAAAATAGGAACTCTATCTGCTACCAGAGTTGTGAAAATTTGGCAGTGGCTGACTTTGTGATGCAAATCCCAAGATGGATTTCTCCCATTTCTGATATTTTACGTGTTTCTTGAGCATTAGCATTCGTACTTCAACAGTTGTTTTTTGAGATGTGTCTGTGTTTGAGAAAGGGCGTGTGGAGCCAATCCATGCGGTAGAAGGAACTGCAATGAACTAATAGCTTTTTCAGGAATGTGCATTCTCTGGTCATAACTGGCGGGGCCTTGATTCTGGCACAGAGAAACGTGCGGCGCGAAGGGTGCCAGGAGGAGCTTCCCTTGTCGGAGCAGCCCTGCACAGGGCGTGTCTGTGTTCACCACACTTTGCTGTGTGTATGCTTTTGCTGCAGAAGAGGACAGCAATCACAGCAGGCACTCCTGAGCAGCGTGGCTGGGAACTCTGCTGCCATCTGTGTTAGCGCTGCCTGTTCCTGCTGTGTGCTTGCTTCCATATGGATAGTTTAGCACTTGGTCTTTACAACCATTGGAGTAATATATCTGAAAACAGTTGTGATAATTGGAGGTGATGGCAAACAGTCATTTAAGATGTTAATTAATTTATTTTCAATGTATGTGCTCTGTTTTTATTTATTTTTTTTTCTTTAATACCTCCTACTCCTTCAGAAACATTTCATGAGATACTACTGCTCATTCCAAACTTGAACTCATTACTTTTGGCTTTGTACATTGTAATAACCTCCACGGCAACCACTGTGATGCCATAAACAGAGGGTTTGACTTCAGGTGAAGAATGTAGGCAGTAAAACCAGAATAACCCATAAAGGAAAATGTGGGAGGATGGGGAGGACAGGGAAAGTGATTATTCTAGCTTTCTGTGTAATGATACACCACTCCCCCCCCCAAACTTTTTATTTTTTTTAATCTTTACTGATAGCTGAAAGAAAATAAATTCTTTTAAAATGTCAGAGTAGAATTTTCATTTTAGACAGTATAATTGAAAATATATACAAGTAATGGAGTTTTATTCTGCCTAAAGTTTCTTTTTCTCTCTTTCCATTCATTTTTAAAAAATCACTTTAGTAAATCCACCGTGGGAGGATAGTTTTGCTGCTGTACTTTTCCCAGGATGCAGCAAAAGAAATTGCATTTGCAGTTCACAGAGAATGAAATTAGACTTGCTCTGTCCTGATGATCCACTACTCCTACACCCAGCACATTT
Organism: Erpornis zantholeuca; assembly: GCA_013400515.1. NCBI lineage: Eukaryota > Metazoa > Chordata > Aves > Passeriformes > Timaliidae > Erpornis > Erpornis zantholeuca. The sequence continues at coordinate 14,083 of VZTN01035910.1, read as the reverse complement.
CTGGGAGAGACTCTTGCATGCTGTAAGAGACAGTGCCCTGACTGTACTTGCACCTGCTCTTGTGCACGAAGGAACAGGCACGGATTTGGGCCCACGTAGCCCCCAAATTAGAATGAGGCACTGTATGGAGTGCCTCTGTGTGCCTGTGTCTGCTTCCTCTCTGAGGCGTCGTTCTTGGAGACTTCAAACATATCTCTTTGTTTGCTTATTGGGGTTCAGACAACTTTCTGTTCTGTAACAGATTTATAGCTGCTCAGAAATACCATGGTCTCAGAGAGCATTTGAAGGATATACGTTTTCATCTTGGGTATTCACAACATAATTGGGTGCTAACTGTAAAATCAGTAAAAAGTAATTGGGAAATGGAAATTTCGTTGTGGCATCTGGAAGAGTGGACTGTCACTTTTTTATTTTAGTTGGATGGTATTGAGAACCACACACAATCTTTTTTCTTTTTGAGGAATAAAATCTCGCTCTTTAACCCTTCAGCCATCCATCCAATAGAGATTATGTACATAAACCTTTATTTCTAGTCTTTGGTATCTGGCCAGTTCTTTCTTTTGGGCTATGGCTTCTCAAAAGCAGCTTCAGTTACACAAACACTCAAATGACCTTACTGCTCATGTAGCAACTTAAGTACCTGTGTGCCAGACTGCACAGCAATAAGTACTTCCTTTTCTTACAGAACAGAAATTGAATGCATATAGTGCCTATAGAGAAAAAATACTCCAATAAGAGCAGAGAAAGCCCAAGGATCAGCAAGGATCTCCATTTAATATAAGGCTGATCCTGTGCTCCACAAAGCTGGTTAATGTGGAGGAGACTTAGACTAGATATATATATGTATAAAGTGAGCACTTTCTAATAAACAATTCTAATAGTTTTCATTTGCATTTCAAAGGCAGAGAGAGACTGAGGGTACTCATATCTGTAATTCCAATATTCCGGTAGTCTCTCCGTCTGGATGGTTGTTCCTGGGAAACTGACACAGTCTGGACAGTTTTCATCAATTTCATTTGTTCCATCTTGTCAGATGAGCCTTTAATCTCCTGCTTGCTGATCCTGGGTTTATAATCAGGTTTGACAGTGATAGGATGGCAGTAAGTATCTTGATATAAAAGTCTGTAACAAAGTAGAATTGTTGTTTCTCTCCTTACTCTTTGGTGAGGTAAAATTTTATTTGTGAAGTGTGAATAACTTTGAAGCATAAAACTGCCTAGTTTCAGGCCATTTTCAGGTGCATCTGTTAACAAGTGAGGTGTTTATTATTTTTTTCTCTCTCAAAAACGACAAGTAAAAGGCTTATTTGTGACCTCCTTCTTAATATTTTTGGAAATGAATTTGATGTCAACTTGACGAATTATTCTGTTTCCCCAGAGGCTGATAACCTACTGTTCCAAAAAAGATCTAAAATAATAGATATTTGACATGTGGCTAGTAATTTTCAATCCTACATAAAGCCATTTGTGAATAATTTTAATGCTGTCAACAAAAACCTTATGGTTAATTGAATGAAAATAAGTTTAATAGCTGCATTTAGCAAAAGCCTCTTCATGATTTGGGGTTTTTTTTCACTATTTTGTATACATGTGTTAGCTGCATAATTTCTGCATCTATTTTTCTTCCCATCAAAGTAGAAAAATCCTTTCTCTTTGCTTTTTAAGCCATCCTCTGCATAATGTTACAGGTCAAATTAATGGTAAAAATATTCAAAATAGAAGGTTGGAGCTATACACAAAACAATGAGCATACCCAGGTTAAGTGCAAACAGTGCATATGGAACAAAGCAATTTTGCCCAAACTATAAGCTGTAATCAGTCATGTTTCATTTTAATAAAGTTTTTTTTTTCCTTGAATAATTTTACCTGGTTGTGTTTCTCCTTTACTTTTCATATTCTTATTTATAATTTTGGTGTTATCCCATTGTAGCCTGTCTGCCTGTGCTTAATCTTGGGAGGAAAAAGACTCCAAACACACTGCCATATTTTCTTTCTCTCTCTCACTCTTTTCATGATACACTAATTTCCATGTCTTTACTGTTCCAAAAATTCTTCCCCCTTTATTTAATTCTTCCACCCCCCTCAGTTAAATCTGAGCTTCACTGTCAGAGACAAGAATTTAAATGTGGTTTTTTCCCTCCTGCTTAAGCCCCTTGTCTTTCCTTTTCAGGATTTGGTGTTCCTGCCACCTGTGTATTCAAATGCCCATCTGGCGTACTACAGAATTTTCTAATTATTTTTGTATATATATATGGCTGAGATAGAGATGTTAATTTTCTTTTCTTAAAGGAATTTGTGATGGTTTCCATGTGTGTGAAATTATTCAGCTTTTTTCTTCACAATTGTAATGAGAGTCCAAAGTGTCAGCCCAATGAGCTCCAAATTCCACACTTGCTTATATAATAGCCCTGTAATTTTCATTTATGCTTTCTCTGCTTTCTCTTGGTTTTATGCCAATAACTTCAAGAAAATCAAACATAGTAAATTTTCTGGATAAAACTTTAGAGATAGAACAGAAGATTCTGAGGAAACCACGCTCCTAACTGTACACTTCAAACCCAAACTCCAATCATGAGATGTACAGAGAAGTGCTGGTGATGATTGTCCTCTCTGGAAGCTGCTGTTTTCCTTGATGTGGCTGTTGGAAGAGGTCTTTGTTGGTTTTGGGTACATATGAGTTAGGGAACTTTGGAAATTGCTCTTAGAAAGGGAGAATCTGATTTAGGACATTCCCACAGATTTTGTGGGGGTAGGGAAGGACTGCATTAGTGCTCATCACTGGCAAATGGTAAGAGCCTTTTTTACTGGGCCATTGTTTCTGACAGTTTCATCCAGGTGCCTTTTCAGTTCTCTCTGGACATGCTGTTACAGAACTTTGAGAAACAGATTGAAAAGTTGCATGCAGTAAATGAGCAGTACAAGTTTCTTATTAATGCTACTTTTCCCTTTGGCAAGCTTTTTGACTTCAGAGAGTATATATTTTCCCCTGCACTTAGAATTAATTTTCTATGCCTTGACAGCCAAATTATTTGATGTAGGAGTAAAACATCTCATCTGTCCCTCACTGAAGCTGAACACTCGGACTGAGCTGGTCCTACATACATATCCTGCACGATAGCATCAAAGGGTCCATGGGCCAGAAGAAAATCTTCTGGTAGGAGGGAATTGCAATGTGTTTGGGCAAATACAAAGCTGAGGTGGAGTTCAGCAAATGGGGACATGTTGCAAATAATTTAACATTCAGGCAAAAGTGATAACCATCATTGTTCATGCCAGCATGTAGCTGACTTTTGATTAGCTTGGAATTATGCTTTTGCTGGTTTAGGTGAAAGATGGTAAAGATTTTGTCATCTGAAAATAAATTGCCTGAGTTTTTTTTAAGAGATTATTACTGAAACCAACACAATTCCTATAAAAACTTGAATCCTATATAATATATAAATTATTTATTTTTTTATATGTTATATCTACGTATAAATTAAATATTGATGTATAAGAATAGACTTCCTGTTGTGGAAAAGGATATGCACAACTCCATATGAGAAGGGTGGCAGCACTGCCTGACTCAACCAGTTATAAGTGGTTTTCTGGCAGTGAGTGAAGAGCTGAATTTAATGATTTAAACACACAGGGACCTATAGGCAGTGTCTGCACAGTGGTTATTTGCATTTGAGAAATGGGAACAGGTATCCAAGGAATTTACTGAGGTAAGTTAATAGGTTTTTGAGTGTGCAGAAAGATATATGTACTCTGGGGAAAGGTAGCATGTGACCAAATCTGAATGTGTAGGGCTTGAATGTTGTTGGTACTTTGCAAAATTGCTTATCAATAACAATAATTGAGTAAACAATTTCCTTTAGCAAGTGTGGAATATTTTTCAGTGATGAAATAAATATGATAGCGGTGATAACGAGGGCAATAATAAAGTGTGATTAACAAAACAGTAGAATTAGGACAGCAAAACCTCACATGTGAGGTTTTATTTCCAGATAAAGAACGTTCTGCAACTGAGCCTGTACAATGTGAGTGTAGTATATTTAAAAATGAGATGTGGAAAAAATAAAGTATTTAACTGGACCAAAAAAAACCAAAGATGAGTATAATATACAGTGGTCAGCAATAATGATCATTCCAGTTCATCAGTTGAAAAAGGTATTTGACAAATGTCCTAATCACAGAATAAAATAGCAGAGAGAAACTATTTTAGTTTTCCTTTAATCAAAGCCAGGAAGCAAATGAGAATCCTGAACTGGAAGTCTTTGGGTATCTCTGCTCTGCCTATGGAAACTGACAGGTGTCCAAGTAGGAATGTGATGATTTGTGAAAAATGTAATTAATTCAGTGAAACTGTTGCATGTTTGTGTATGTGTGGAATTTATACAGTTTTTAAAATGTGGAGGAAAACAACGAGGGCAGCTTTCCCACATAAAGTTCAAATTGTTAGGTTAGCTATTAGGATAACTAAATGAGCAACTTGTGTTAGTAGTATCTGTAAGAGGACAGAAAACCATAGAAGACCTGCATCTTTCAATAGCCCAATTAATACAGAGCAAGTAGTGAACAACGAGTGACTGTCAGTGCTCATGAAAAATATACCTGCTGAGGAGTCCAGGCTGAAAGGGAGATAGGGAGATGTGTGTTGTATGGGTTTGTGTTGTTTTTTTTTTTTGTGTGCATGTTTTTTTCTTTTTTTTTTTTTTTTTTGTTGTTTTTTCATTTGTAAGTTCTTGTAAGAAATATGATTCTCGCATAGAGATAGTTGGGCTGCACCTAGAACTTTTTATATCAGAAGATATCACTAAATAAGAATGTCTTTGGAATTAGCCTGGCATTTGGGATGTTTCAGAGGAAATCGAACCAGGCACTGGGTTCACTATAATATTGTTGCTGGTAATGTTCTTCTTACAAGGAGAGGAAAAGTCAGGGAAGAGGCAGAAGAATACTGTGATGTTGGGTTGTAGCAACTCTATGGGGCATGCCAGGCAGTGCATATGTCTAAATCAAAGGATGAAATGGAAGGGTAGCACTTGTGGGAGACCAAAGGAAGATCAAAGTAAATCCTAAGGGTGTCAGTGTTTCCAAAACTTTGTGGCAACAACAATGTTAGCTACACTGTGATACTTCTGGAAGTTCCCCAAAACAGGCATCACTGTAAAGACTGTGCACGGTGGGGTTTGCTAGCAGACCTAGAAAAGAGACATAGGAAGCTACAGCAGAGTAAAATTGGTAACAGATCTACCCAAAAGACCCATGGCCAAGGTTAAAATGGCAGATCCCTGGCTGACAGTGTGTGACTGCTGGCATTACTTGAGAGCCAGCAGAAGTGCAGTGGGTTAGATGAACTGCACCCTGTGTTGCCTCTTGCAGTCTGTGGCACTACCATGCAGCAGGGAACACGTGGGAGTAATTCATTCCAGTCTTCTGTGTGTGTCTCAGCCTCTTATTTCTGCTTGTCCTGGTTCCCTGACAAAATTTCCTTCTCCAGGTTGTCCCAGGCTTATTAACACTTTCATTACCCCCCTCCCTGTATTTTCTTATCCCTGTCTTCTAAGCCATTCACATGCAGTAATCTTTTCCAGATTTGTGGGCAAAAAATGTCTTCCTAGTCTAATTTTCCCAAAAGGTCTTTAGCCATGTCCCCCAAAAATTCCACTGGTACAGACATTGAACAGAAAAAAAAATCCTTGTGATCCAAGTTGGGCAAAGTTCTAAGCTGGTAATGGGGTTTTCCTGATTGGAAATGATGGCAGCATTGATGTGCAGTGCTACCAGGGCTGTTACAGTGCCCTGTAATTACATCTTTTCACGTGGATTCCGACTAAAAAATTGTCAAATTTTGATGGACCAAATTATGCCTAGCACTCACACCTTGGATTAATAGGAGCTATTTGATAAAAAGGAACTTATTAAGATAGATGGAAAACAAAAATACACTTCTGTCTGACCCTTGCCCACACTTAGAGATGGCAGTCAAGGATAATATGTCCAAAAGAAGAAATGTTTTTTTTTTCTCTCTCTTAAATGTATTGTGTGTTTGATAATGTTTGTGGGTTTTGCAAAGATCTTGTGCAATAATAATATTTAAAAATTAAACTGAAACATTGTGTGATTTCAAAAAGGATTTAGATACAGCAGAACATGCATTGAATTTCCATTTTGACCCCATGTATATTTACTTGCAGGGAAATTCAGCATGTACTTGAAGATGCCTTATTTATAGTCTATTTTGGGCCTCTGTCTTTAACTGAATGAAATAAATATATGTATTTATTATATTTGCCTTTCTATTTCAAAACAGTCCAGCCAGAGAGTAGAACAACTCTCTTCTAGAAAGTTCCTACTTAGAGTAGGAAGTTTGTATCTGGAGTAACTCTCCAACTTCAGATGGTTCTGCTCTTAACCCAGATGAGATAACTTTACACCTGAATTAGTTTGTGTGCCTGCTCTTTCTCCTGAAGTCATTTACTGTTTCAGTGTGGATTCACAGCCAGTTTTGCCCTCTTGCTATTGCAATTCTTGTGAACTTAATGCAGCTAAAATGACAACCTGGAGAAGGAATGGTGTATGTGCCTGGAGTAGGTGGTGACCCTATACAAAGCCTGCTCTGGACCAGGGTTCTGGCAGGACTTGTGGACCTATGGAGAGAGAAGCCTATGCAGGATCAGGTTTGCTGGTAGGATTTGTGACCCTGGGGAATGGGCCCACACTGAAGCAGTTTGTGAAGACCTGCAGCCTGTGGGAAGGACTCGTGTCTCCCATGAGATGGACCCCGTGCTGGAGCAGGGGAAGAGTGTGAGGAGTCCTCCCCTGTGGAGGAAGGAGTGGCAGAGATTGCTGTGTGATGAATTGACCACAGCTCCTATTCCACATCCTCCTGTGGTAGAGAAAATGTGGAGCAAAATTGACCCTGGCAAGAAGGCAGGGCTGGGTGAAAGGTGCTTTAAAATTTGGTTTTATTTTGCATTTTCCTAATCTAATAATAATAAATTGATAATAAATTAATTTCCCTGAGCTGAATCTGTTTTGACCGTGACAGTAATTGGTGAGTGATCTCTCTCTGTCCTTATCTCAATCCATGAGCCTTTTGATGTATTTTTTCTCCCCTGTCCAGCTGAGGAGGGTAGTGATAGAGCAGCTTTGGTGGGGATCTGGCATCAAGCCAGTGTCAGCTCACCACAGCTGGGATAATTTACAGAGTTTGAAGCAGGTGGGAACAAAGTTGAAAATGGGCATCAGGGTAAGCCTGTGACCACCCTGGCATTAGAAATCTCTCACAAAGGCTGACTGGAGAAGAGCTGAAAATGGAAATGAATAAGCTGTCTTGGAAGTAAGGTTTTCCTGTTTTTCTGCCGGTCTAGCAAGACGAAATGATTCATACCATGGTCAGATATGCGCCAGAGGGGGAATGGGAGTGCATGGTTGGGACAAAAATGCAGGTTTGGCAGTCACAGTTAGACTCCCTTGGACTACTTCAGGCATGCAACATTAGGTGACAGACAAGTCACTATCCTGAGGCTGCAAAAAGGGCATGAGCATTAGGCAATGCTTATGCTGTATTTTCCTTTTCCCATTGCCATATCACCTTTTTTACTCCTTTGTAATGTGAGCCTTTTGAAGGCATGCTGCAGAGCAATGTGGTGATTGTCTGTGGAGTTTCACAATATATTGTATACTCTATTACTCACTCTTTCAGTACAGAACATGCCAATTATTGCACCAGGGCTCTGTATGAAAATGCTTTATGATTACCCAAGTGCTCATAAGATGACATAGGAAAGTCATCTGATACAAAAGGGAGGAAAACGACATGGACCATTTATTGATGCTGGTGTGGAGACTTGAACTGAAAAATTAGTTTTGTTTGGAGTGTCTTCAAAGAGTTCAGAGTAGCACAGCTATTATGGAAAAAAGTCTTAAATAGCTGCTGAGAATCTGAGAAATCTCTAAGGAGTGAAAAAGGGTAAAGAAGATGTGGTTTTGATCTCTAGAGTAAATACCAGGAGAAGGTCAAGAGAGTGCATTAGCTGAGGGAAGTACCTTGAAAAAGGCAGGGAAGGGCATTTGGGGAAACACTGAAGTAACTCTTGAGGAGACTGTAATGATGATGAACATTTCTAGAAAACTAAGCACAGTGGGCTGTGATGGGGACAGGAGGACAATTAGAAATCACTGAACTATCACATTTGTCCAGCAGCATTTTACTGCCTAGGAGAGACTTGGCCTTTATGATTAATAACCTATTGAACTAACATATGACCAGTCAGAACTTCAAGCAAGCTGTGCTACAGCTCTGTTGCAATTTTTTTTGTTGTTTACATTCAATTAAGGAACATTTCTATTTTGAAAAATATGCTAAGGCCATCTCTCTGAAATGCAGCTTCCTCCTAATGATATCAATTCCTAACTTGTTTATGTAAAGGCAGAGCATTAATTTTCTTACACTAAGGAATAGTTTTCCTGCTTTCTATCCTCTAGATTCCAGCTGGGAGCATGTGATGCAGCTCTGACCCAGATTCACCTGCCATCTGGACTACCTTTTAGAAACACCCTTTTTCACTGTTCGTAGATTCAATACAATCTCTTTAGCTTTTCCCCCCAGTCTATTAAAGGTGTTCTCAGATTTAACTGCACAGATTACAGCAGAACACAGCTGACCTGTATGATAGAAACAGCTGTTGCTTACAAGCATTCAGCCTTATCCAGTTCTCATTCACTCTTAAAAGTAACTAAAGTAACTAGTTCTGTTTTGCAGGAGTGAGTGGAGCTGTGTTTGCAAAGATCCTGGCCTAAGTGACTTCTCTGCTCTCGTGCTCCATGTTAATACAGGCTATGTATTTAGCCAGCCTGTGAATGCCCTGGGGAAAACCAAGACTTTGTTTCTGGTTGTGGCCTCAGAAGTCCATGGTGCAGGCTAATGAAAGCTGTTAGTTTTCTAGCAAATCTGAAATCTCCCATGATTTGATGTATCAGAACAAAACTAGTTAACTCCCTATCAGTACCACATCAGATGTCAATGACTGCGTCAAGCACAAGGTTAAGAAACATCTCTCATGTTGATGGAGTAGTTCAAATGAAGGCGTTTCCTACAGGAAGGTCTTTTGGTTTGTTTGTTGTTGTGTTGCCAGGGACGATCAAAGAGCTAGAATGTTAATTGGGCTGACAGACCCTTTCTAGCTTACCTAGCCTCAAACTGTTGATGACTGCTGAAGTTGGTCTTTGAAAATTTGGAAAATGCACCTTTTGATTCTTACGTCCCATAGAGTTCCTTAATCATGGTTGTTCTTGTAACCATATCCTTGCTCATGAAAACACAATGAAACTGCAGAACAGTGAGGAACAGTAATTAATTGATTACTTAATGACAGTCAGCAGTGTGATGTTCATTGGAAAACTGCTGTGCAGTAGTGTGCTGATTTTTAAAAAATCTGTGTTGTAAGAAAAGGAAAAGCCTTTTACAGATACCTGATATATAACCTGTGTGGCTGAATGCCTTAACACAAATGACTTCTACTAATTTTGTAAGGTGTTTTTGCAATGCCTTTCAGATACATATGCATTTGTGTGACTTTTTAAGTAAAATTATCCTTCAAAATTTTAAATGAACATGTGGTAACTGGTTTTTAGGAAAAAAAAATAGTGTATAGGTTTACTATTCTGAGTTGTCAGAAAGCTAACACCTTTGAGTAAAAACTAGGTAAAATTTTGAATTCAAGATCAAGTGTTTTCCTTACAGAGTCTGTAATTCAAGGATTGCTTGCTTTTATGTTTTTTTCTTTTTCCCCCAATCCTTCAAATTAATAAACTTAAACACTATCGTAATCTCCTGGTGGAAAAACTTGAAAAAATAAAAAGCTAAATGCACTGCAGTATTTTAGATTGTTTAACCTAATTTAGAGAACTAAGAACTTCAGCCTTTTGGATTAAATTCAATCAGAATTTGGCACCTACCAAGCAGTGTGCCAATTGTTACCAGTAAATATGAAACACCTATGAGCTAGAGTGAGGTCATTGAAGAGCAACTAAAGAATTACAGGTCCAGTTCACTGTCAATTAAAACATGATTTGAATTTTAAAGTAAATCTCCTGCCATTAGCAATTGCCAGGGCTTTTCAGAGTCATGAGGCAGAAATCACTATTGTATGCTTTCCTGTTGTAAATTATGAGATTCACACATTTGTGGCACGGTCTTGCTGAGAGAAAAAAAAAGCTGGGACCATCTGAAATGAAATCATGTTGTGATTTGTGCCAGATGGGTGCCTGAAGTAATTACAATGTCAGTGCTTCCTAAGTAGGGTAACGATATGGACCTAATTCTGGTCAGTCTGGAGAAATCTGTTTTGATAAACTTTCAACTCTGTTTAGCTCAGACATATGTTGAAAGATAACCTAATGGGATGCTACTGCAATCTGCTTGTACTTACTCAGGTTTTTGAATACACTACTGCTGTAATTGTACCAGGGATGTTTGTTTGTTACAAGTATTGAGACAAATGGGCTGAGGCCTATTATTTTTATACTTGGTGTGAAATCTAGAGAAATAATCTCTGTCACTTTCGTATTGTGGTTTGTTATGAGCAAAATAGTCTTGACTTGGATACCTTTGTTGAATTTAATTTATCAGTTAGGAAAAACCTCTGATCATAGAGGGTGTTGAAGGGGAAGCAAAAAGAAAGAATATAAACAGTTAAGAGTCAAGTGCTTTCCTTCCCCTTCTGCAGGCTCAGTTTAGCCCAAACACCTGTTCTAACCCCTCCCTACTCTTGGCTTCCCTTATCTTCACTTCAGGTTATGTTCAGCGTTCCCCACTGCCTATGGGGAGGTGAAGAGAAGTGCAGGAAGTGGGGTCATGTGCCATAAAGGTATATTTTTGCTCCTCTTCATTTTACTGTTTTTCCCACTATTTTCTTTCTTCATGACCCGCTCTAGAGAAGCATCCCCAGGCCAGAGTGCCCTTGGGGGTGCAGCTACCCTGGCATGGGTTCCCCACAGCTGCAGCCCTTTGAGGGAGTTGCTGCAGCATCATGGGTTACCCATGGCTGTGGTCCCTCCTGCCCAGAGCGTGTTCCCAGCTGCATTTCCAGTGCTGCTTCTCCTGCCTCTTATGGCTGGCACAGGCACTCTTAAACTTCCTGTAAACCTGCCTGAGGTTTTTGGGGGTGATGGGCTGTTTATGCTGGTTTCAGAGATGCCTGGAACTGGCTGTGGCCATCTCGGGGCTGCCTGCCACACAGGGCACCTCTGCAACCCTCTGCTAACACATCCCAACAGGCAGCTGTAGTGCAGATTTTTCCAATCTCGTTTTAATCTGCAGAAGAGCACAGACAGGCTTGAACCTGCAGCACTGCATTTCCTAGAGGTTTGGAGGAAATGGTTAACTTCAAGGAAGGGCTGTTTGATGAATAGCAGATAAATAAACGGGACTTGGTAAAGAATAATTTCTTAAATCCTAGTTGTGTGTCTTAGTCCTTGTGTTTCATTGATATCAGAGTCGTCTTTCACCCTTAATAATGAGACAGCTGTATTTCCTCATGGACTCCTTTAAGATGACTTCTGACAAGTAAGCAGACTGCTCATTTATCTTAAACCTCAGCATGCCTCATGCCCTTCTTCTTTTGCTGCATTTTAATATATTATTTGCCATTTGCTGAAACAGTCATTTAGCTCACTGGGACGAAATAATTTTTCAGTGAGCTGAGGCAACAGAAAGCCTGAGCGCCTGGGAGTTGGTGTTCTCTTGCATGTGCTCTCACATCCCTGGCAGCTGATGGTCTCTTTAACCTGGGATTTCAGCAAGGGTATGTGTCCAGTTTGCTGACTCAGGATACATAGCTCATCCTTTGTTTCCCACCTCAATCTCTACAGAAGTGTCACAGCCATGTCATCTAAAGAACTTAGGGCTCAACTAGCCGATGCTGGACTTTTTAATGTCTCTGTGTGAACTCAGTAGTGTTGGTTCTGAAGTTGCTGCCTGAAGGCTCAGAAGTGCAATGCCCTCTTGGCTAACACTTCATGCAAGCTTGAAATGCTTTTTGAGTTTGTTTTCTAATTGGTCATCATCTAAAACTTATCTTCACTTTAAAGAGGAAACCTGGGCTTTGCTGGGGTTTGAATGTCTGTTTGGATCCGACATACCAAGTTAAATGCTTCTAGATGGCAGGTCTTGTGACCGACATATCCTATTCATTTGAGCAGAGCAGTCTATTTTAGAAATTGTCCAAGGCCTATTTTATACAAAATGATCTATCACGCTGGCTTTACATAAGCTGAAGAAAATATCTTTTGCAAAACTGACTGAAAGTCGGTAGACCAATTTGTGTAAAAAGAGTTCAGTATTTCAATTTAAAATTATATTGAGGATGGAGGAGAAAAGAAGAGACCTTTTTGTGCTGCAAGTTAAGATGAGGACAAAAATAATTCTAGCATAATGGTCTCACCCTGGAAAATGGGGTTTCATTAAAATCAGCCTTCATCTGAGTCTATCAGAACTGTCAGTCACAAGAGGAGGTTGTTAGGGATGTAATTCTATGGAAAGATTGTAGGTGCACAGCCTGCCTGTTTATATCTTCCATGAAATAAATACCTCCACATTTTTTGATTTGAGAAATATGAGAATAGTTTGTTTATCAGAAATGCCAAAACATTGAATTTCTGAATTAAGATTCCTGTGGAGGGGAATGTGCTACCTTATTCTGAATTCTGTGAAGAGTTTATAATGTTATCTGTTAGTTTATATTGTTTTCTGCCTTGCAACTCATCTCTAGTGTTGTTGAGTTTGATTTCAGAGGTGATATGTATGTGTGATGTTGAACGTTGCATAGCATTTAAGTGTTTTGGAGAATCTCTGATTTTGGCAAGACATTTCTTCTGATGAGGCTAGGAGGTTAGCTGCACGTGCAATCCCAAGAGTCTCTCAGGGCTGAAACAGTAGGGTCAAACTTGACATCCAGAAGTCCATGGGCCCTGATGGGATGCACCCACAAGTGTTTAGGGAGCTGGTGGACATCTTTGCTAGGCCACTCTCAATCATCCTTGAAAGGTCATGGCAGTTAGGAGAGGTGCTCAAGGACTGGGAGAAAGCAAATGTCATTTCAGTCACCAAAAAGGGCAGGAAGGGGATGCAGGGAACTACAGGCCCGTCAGCCTTGATTCCATCCTTGGAATGGTGACATAATGGCTCATCCTAAAAACCACCTCTAAGCATATGTAAGACAGTAAAGTGATTATGAGTAGTCAGCATGGATTCATAAGAGGGAAATCCTGCTTTCAACAACCTGATTACCTTCTACAATGGGACAACTGGCTGACTAGATGAGGGGAGAGCAGTGGATGTTGTCTACCTGGAATTCAGCAAGGCTTTTGGCACTGTGTCCCATGATATCCTTACGGGCACACTCAGGATATGCTTAATGGATGAGTGGACAGAGGTGGATTGTGAACTGGCTGAATGGCAGATCCCAGATGAAGGCATAGAGTACCTCCCCCAGTACCTCCCCCTATTGATTCTGAACACCGAATCAATAGGATTTCGCAGAAGTCATTTATTGTTTACATTACACTCCAGTTATACATTTTCCAACTGCTGTACACGTGATCACACACCACCTAATTG
>VZTN01035902.1:3942-92587 GCA_013400515.1 Erpornis zantholeuca | reverse complement strand
ATTCTCCTTTGACACCACCACATGAGCAAGGATTTGTTGTTTGCTGAAGAATTATGAGATGGTGTGTCAGTAGTTCCTAAGTAGTCCTTACCCATATGCTAAAATAAGTAGTTATACACTAAGCTGTGCAGGTAAACTTAATGGTTTAAGGTCCAAGAAAGATCTGACTGACAAATTGTTGTGTTTCAGGTAAACCCTCATCAGAATGTATCAGTAATTCAGGAGACTGTTGCTGGGTAATAACAGACTAGTGCCTTTCACATGTGTACAAAAAAAAAAAAAAAGAAAAATATTAGCTTATGTGATCAGGAAGCTATTACAAATTTTGCCATTTTGTAGTCAAGAAAAGGAGTCATTTGTGCTTGGGTCTCCACACTTAGCACAGTTCTATACTGCAGCTGTTCTGATTGTACCTCTAAAATTTTGTAACCATTTTGTTTTATTAACCAGTGCAAAAGATAGCTGGCTGAATTTGGAATGTATGTCACAATGTTCTGTGAGTTAATGTTCAGCTCAAGAGTGAAAAGAAAGCTGGTGGATGTGAGAGAGAAAACTGTTAGAGCGATCTGAAATTTGCCAGCATACTAACACTGAAAAGTAACACAACTCAGAAAAAGATATCCCATATCCAGCAAAGCTTAACTTCAGTAGGTTTGATTCCATTTTAAAGCTAAGCATCTATCCAAGTGCCTTGCTGGATTGTGTCCTAAGATGACAGCAGAGCGTGTTTTCTGGGGGTTTTTATCAAAATCAGTTCTTCCCATGTTCTATTGGTTTTATAGTTGAAAGATTTTATTTCTTTCTCAAATTAAAAGGTTTGACTGGAATCTGTGGACTTCTTCTCTGCTGATACCACTTTGGATTTCCACTCTTGTAAATAAGAGAACTCGTTCCTTGTGTCAGACTTCTAAACTGTGCATCTGCCCTTTTGTATGAGCAGGGTCAAAACTGAGTTACAGCCAGCCAAGGAGGGCTTTTAGCAGCTCTTTTGTGCTTCAATTCCTGTGGAGTGGCACAGTCCCACATAGACCCACGGGGTCTGTAGCAAGGAACTGGGAGTGTAATCCTGTAATCCTGTCTGTAGCAAGGAACTGGGAGTGTTTCCATTGAGTTCAGGAGTGTTTGATTCCATTTATTTACCATGATGATTGTACTGCATTAGAAAGTATTGTTTGAGTAAAGATTTCAAGCTCAGGATCTGCATGTCTAGATCTAAGAAGCTACAGATATGGTTATCTTAACGTCTCTGATGATCTAAGGACTTCTGTCTGGGCTGAAGTCTAGCTTAGAAGAACACCTTAAGTCTTCCCAACAGTACAGCATAGTCAACCATCTTCCTCCTGGCTCAGTCACTGGAGTGCCAATTTTATTTTGTTTTTATATGCTTGCTGCAGCTGTAACAAACAAAATTAGCTTTGGGATTTAGATTATATTTGTGAACTTTCTGTCAACATGTAAACAAATGGTGAAGGTCTTTACTAATCTAATACTTAGCAATTATAGAGAAGATTCTATTCTGTCTTTGATTTCTTTTGGCTCTGCTTTAATTATACTTGTTTCTAGTATGTTTTCTCTAGTTGCACAAATGTCTCATGAGTTTTGTTGTCTTTCTTGGATTTCCTGCAATTTTAATGCCATTTACTTGTGTCCTACTGTTCACTGGTTCTGGTAGAGGTCTTAAAGCTGTAGAAATACGGTCTGATTATTCATGCCAAGGAAAGATCAGACATTATGTAATATGAAACAGACACTAAAATAACTCTGATAGCCAGGTGAAACCAAAGAATCTTCCTAATTGAAGTATATCACCTTTGGGCATAATGTTCTGTCATTGCAAGCCTCAGATCTCTCTCTTATTTGTGTTTAAACACTCAGAAGAAAATCTCCACAGCGAGTCTAAATGTCCCATTTTTTCTTTTTTTTTGGAAGGTGAGATTTATGTGATGGTTACACAGGTAAAGGCAGTGTTTAGTTCCAGGAATTCTGTACCAAACCCAATATTATTCCCTTGAACCATTTGGAAAAGTCTGTATGCAAGTGATCAATGTCCCACTGAAGAAGAGAATGTCATTCAACTGGTGTATCCTTTCCAGTTTCTGACCTACTGTGTACATGTTTAAAAGCCTCCTTTTGGATAACTCGAGCATACACTTTTCTCACATTTTCCCCTGTGTGAGGTCCTGATGGTTTTTCCCCAGAGAGGTCTGTGTAATCCCATACATGCCTGTCCTGACACGTGAGGTGCATGTAGCTGCTTCTCCACAGGCCGAGATGTGCAGTGATTGTGGCAATCTGTGGTTCTGCTTCCTACCATACAGTGCACTGTCTGAAAGAAATGAAATTATTATGGGAAATTAATGCCATTTGGATATTTTCTTTGAAGAATTGCCATATGGAATTTAATCCCGTTTATTTTTCTTTTTTTACTTGCACAAAGAATGTAGGGTATCATTGCTGTCCTGTCACTGAGATGATCTTGATAAACTTGAATGACAAATAAAGATTGGTTTGTAGCACTAGGCATGGTGACAAACTCTAAAGGTATCAAAATGTATGAAAACCAGACAGATACAATCTCTAGAAAGACTGATAACAACTGAGATGCTTCCTTTCAGAAGGTTTTTGTAGAAAGATTATGGCCTTCATTCATATACCAGTTATGTAAGCAAAGAAAATTTGTAAATCTGCTTCCTCAGCAACACCTGTGTTTCACATGGCTATTACTGCAGCAAAGTTATGACCAAATTCTTGACTTCACTTTCTTGGGAGTGGTGCCAGTGATCATTAATGTCCTGGTAGTTGGCACAAATTAGTATCAGTGGAACTGAGCATAGAATTTGGCTCACACTATCTCCTCTGTTGCAACAAATTGTTTGAAATCTTTTATGGTCACTGAAACAACTTCTGAACCTTTTAAAAACCTGTGTTTCATACTTGCAGGCATTTTCAGTGCACCCTTCAGAGGTGCAATACCTCTTTAAATATTATGAAAACTTTCTAGAACTGCTTACTTTGAAAACAGAAAGGGATGGGTTTGTAAACTGTAAATAACAGAAATCTCTCATGTTATTTATTTTTTCAATGACTGTGACCTTATGCACTGTGAATGCTCTGTGATATGGGGTCCATTGTACAGATAAATATGTCATGAAATCCAAATGGATTTAATGTGATAATTTGTTACAAAATGTTGGCATGATATTTGATTATTTTTGTTGTGAGAATTTTAAAAAATAGTTAACTCAGCATTTATAACAATTATAGCAGTCAGTATTATAATGCACTATATAAAAATATGTACACTATCAATAAATTATATAAACAAGAGTGTTTGCTGGTCTTCTTCTGAAGATGATTACTAGATGTGAAACATTGTCATATATATTGTTGAAAATACAAAATATCCTATACAAAATAGGATAAATGCCTACACTTTTTTGGTAAAATCTGGACCGTACTGAACTGAGTGACAGAAGGCTCACATTCTGTGTATTCCAGCGAGTATTGCCTGGATCCTGCCATTAATTGGAATGAGTTAAGTGCATCAGTTTGATTTGCAACAATTCTGAAACACACAATTTGTTCTTTTGGGACTAGAAAACTGAGAACTCAGTTTGCTGAGAACACAGTTTGCTGAGAACAGAGTTTGCTGTACTTAGGCACTCATCCAGAAGCAATTCTGGCAACCTCAGAAAAATCCCTGATCAAGAGCATTTTGGCTGCCTCATCCTGTGGTATATTGGTGTCCAGCAGGTTCACACTGAGTACTGCATGCTGATGAGAGGCTGGAAGTGAGGTCCAAAGGCCCCACAGTACTGTTTTCCTTTCCCAGTTCCATAGGCTCTGGAGATACTCCTTCTTACCCTTGGTTGCCCATTTCCAGCGTCCCTGTAGTCCAGCTCGGGGTCTGCAGAGACTCTTGGTGTAATGTAAATAGGCTGTGGTACAGCCTGTGCTGGGCTTAGGAAGAGCTTTATGTGCAGTTCTTGGAAGTAAGAGGAGCTAAGAGTTTGTGTACTTCATCTCATGGCCTGGTATATTAACAGTTTCATTAGACAGGAGTCTTCTCATGAATACTCCTAGCCAGTTCACTACCAGGAGATGAAAGTTAAAACAGAACTTGATCTTTTTCTTAAACACTGTGCATGAGACTGGAATCCCTTTCAGAGTTCAGTTAAGGAGTTCATTCTTTAGTGCATGCTAAGCTGAATTTTTGTAAGCTGGGGAAAGCAGAAGATTCTGTCTTATACACAGAATTAACTTTGAAGAATCGGAGTTTGCATGTGAAAAGTATCTCTTCATTTAATCCTTCCATCCTTGACACAGTGACCCATCATGATCTGTTATGTAATAGGCTCTATAAAAGGCACGTAATCTATGGATTAGTGACAATAGGCATGACAGTTCCTAAGGGCTCCTATCACATGCTATATTATTGATGCAGCCTCTCCCTCCTGTATGGAAAGCAGAACTGTCATGTAATCTGGGCATATTCTGAAAGGCCTTTATTGTAGCTCAAGTGCTCATTGTACTTAATGGCTTCCCCCATAAGCCATTTTTAAACCTTTCCAACGCAGCTGCATTAAACTACAAAAAAGGGCTGCGGGATACTGTGGCTTAAGATGGAAAGGATGAATCAGTCCTAGAAGAGACATGAATTCCTCCTGTTTGGCTTGGATTTATAACAGAGGAATGTCAGTTTAATGTAACTGGATATTATTTTATATAATTGTATACTTCCAAAGCCTGGTACTAGAACACATTGTCAGATACTAAACCTATCAAATCTCTGGCTCAAAAAAACACCTAGTAAAGCTTGGACAAAATTTGTCTTCATTTTCATATTTTAAATATTTTACAGAAATACTGAGTATTTTGCAGAAAATAAAAGACTTTTTTAATTAAGTTTGGTCAATATCTTTAACAAAACAAATTTCAAAACTTCCGATTTCTGAAATTGCATTCTTTACATTGGAAATAGTGTGAAAGATTTCACTCGAATCACATGAAACTAAGGTAGCACCAAAATACTGGAATTTTGTACACTGTATTTTTTCAAATTTTTCCTGGATCTTTTTAATAGTTCTAGTATTTTTTTGCTCCTTCCCTAAAAATACTATTGGAATTGTCTAACTCTCTTGTGTTTTGCATTTACAAAATCTTAGGTCTTTGCCTAGGACAGCTGCCTCTTTGTGTGAACAGTTTACTCCATGTGAGTGGGTCCATGCAAGCAGCGCAGCTTTGCAGTTTTTTGTCTCAGCAAACTTTTTTTCCAGTAAAGCAAGGGCAAATGCTGAGTGGGCCTGGTCCCTGCTGAATTGTGGGGGAGGGAATTGGAAACTGGGGTAGAGTTGAATTTGTGTGAAGCATGTAGGAGGGTGTTCTCATGCCAATACCTGAGGTGCATTTCAAAGGTGCCCAGCTGGTGAACGAACCTAGAAGATATTTTTTTCTGGACCTCTGAACCCACAACCCACAGAAGGATTCAGAGCTGAGATCTGACAAATCTGCAGTAAGGGATGAGTGAATCTCAGCAAACCGGTTTGTCTAAGAGGACTAAATTTTTCATTGAATAAGTTCATTGTTGTCTGAAAATGACTCCAGGAGTTGGAGCAAGGAGATCCTTAATATAGTATAAAAAAGCATTACAAGATACAGTAGCTGAAAATTTAAAATTAGATAAGGCAAAAAATCAGGTGTGAATTTAAGTAATACCGGCAATTAAGCACTAAGATACCTTACTTAGAAGGGTGGTGAATTTTCCATTATGCAGTCTTTCAGTAAGGCTCTTTCTAAGACAATAGACTTTTTAAGATAAATCCTTGTAAAAGATAGAAGATGAATTTCCTAATGTGAACTTAAGTAAGTCTTTATTAAAAAAAAAAAAAAGAACTGGGAACATTTTATCTTGTGTTACATTGGAGGTGTGACTTGGTGATGGTGAAAGTCTCCCTGACTCTCCCTAGCTCAGTGCCAGCAGAATTGGCTCTGTGTTCTGCCCTGAGGTCTTGTTTCCCTCTTGCCAATGCACTGACAGCTCCCTGGCATTTGTATTTCTGCTGTGGACTGTGTGGCGCAGTCTATTTTTAGAAAGCTGAGAAACTCCTAAAGATAAAAGGGGCAGGAATTTACTTCTTTCTCCCACTCCATTCCATCCAATTGTTTTTCTCCATCTCTTCTTTCTACTTCTGCCTTATGTTTTCCATGATGTATTCTCCCAACATCAGATATTTCTGGAGCAACGGGGCTGCCAAGCAGGAATGCCACCAGCCCTGTCTGATGGCACATCTGTCAGCCCCCAGCCTCCACAGCTGGTGTGTGTTCGCTCAGCTTTCCCGCACGGCAAACACTCAATCACTTCAGTAACTGCAGGTCAAACGTGCACTGAGCCCGACGGGAGCTTCCCAGCCATTCATTTACCAGCAGTCACACAACCTTATCCTTAGCTTTTGCTTTAACTGGGAATGCTTTTGCAAAGCTGTCCTCTGCCAATGCTAGATGTTTCATTTTCTCAGGTCTTGTGTAAATATAAAGGTTTCCAAGCTCCATCTGGTTCCAGTTACTCAAGCAGTAGAAATACACATGCTTCAGGAATTTGCAGACGGAGACTTACTGCTTTGCTGCCTTACAAAATCCTTTACAAAGTTCACTATGCTCCGTTGCCTCCTGATATACCTGTAGTCTGTAAAACTATTTCCTCTGAAACTTACTTAGATTAGAGAAACAAATAAGCTGAAAGTCTCAGGCTCTTCTTTCTAATGAGGTTAACCTGCCTGCACTACTAAATATGGCTTTATAACACACACATGCACACACACACACACACACATACTTGACCACCAAAGACTGCCTCTTCCTGAAATCCCCCGTTCATATAAATACAGGAAGTAGAAATAAGAGAGGCTAAAATCGGATCTTCTTGGTAGTTTGCTTTCATTTCAGTGCTTGTTTAGTCCTCTGCCCTCCGATACAACTGAGCCTGAAGCTGGTTTTAAACATCGTCCCCCTCACGCCCTTGAAATACCAACTTCAGTACAAAACCTGAGGATGTGGAAGTTCTGCTCAGCGATGGGAAGGAATTGCTTTTCTGACCGAGGAACTCTCAAGCCACTGTGATACAGAAAGTGCCTTAAAGTTTGCTGTAATGATGAAAACATCAGCAGGAGACAAGGGAGCCAGGGATGACTCAGGGTAAGTCCTGAATCTTTAGTGACTCTTCATTTTTAGCAACTGTTGCTTTCCTTTTCCTACTTAACAAAGAGTTCTCGGCTGCATTTGTGAGCTGACTGCTGAGTTACCAGTTACACAGTCACAATGGTGTGGCATGAGTGTGTTGTAATTTACAGTATTTCCTTTAACTGACAAGTTCCAGCTAAAGACGAACTGCAATATCTTTTTTTAGCTTGAACCTTAGCTGTTTAAGGAAGAAGGCTGAATCTCAAGCTGCAGTTTGGGGCAAAGGACAGAAAAAGGGACTTCTTTAGTTTTGGAAATGTGACAAAGCTTTTCTGGGAGGCTTGCTTTGTTTCTGCTCAAATGCAGAAGTGGATAAGGGCTCATCCCTATGAGCTTATGGCCACTCCAGTTCCTGCATGCTAAGGTGTACACAAACCCTGTCCCCAGACACCCAGGAGACTTCAAATGCACTTTCTGTCAGGAAAAGACTACAGGCTTCCCTTGCTTCTGGATGAAACACGGCACCTTGCAGGACCAAGCCCCAGGAAAAGAGTGGAAGAGAAAATGGGTTCTGACTCAGAGGACAGTCAGCTTGCTACTAGGATTCCAGGATAAGGCTGGAATCCTCCCAAGGCTTGGTTGTATCATAAAGCCCATGCTGAAGCTGGGCATTTCTGTTTCGTGTTGTAAACAATCGGGAAAATTACATTGCTGCTGAAACTGTCAGTCACCTCCCCCCCCCACTTGGAAAACTGTAATAATACCAGATACTGAGACCTTTTTCTTATCTCTCTGACACAGCCTGTTCTCCATGAATAAAACTCATGG
This sequence comes from Erpornis zantholeuca, assembly GCA_013400515.1. Classification (NCBI taxonomy): domain Eukaryota; kingdom Metazoa; phylum Chordata; class Aves; order Passeriformes; family Timaliidae; genus Erpornis; species Erpornis zantholeuca. The sequence continues at coordinate 84,583 of VZTN01035902.1, read as the reverse complement.
ATATTTCTGTGATGGCTCCAGTAGAAGCAGCTCTGTGGGTGGGTGGATAGATACGAGATACTTGAATTTCCATTTGCTGAGGGTGCTGCCCTACTTAGAGCACACTCAGTCATAAAGGGGGTGAAATTGCTGCTGACAGGCCAGTGTGTGATGGTTTCACCATAGCACCGTTCCCAAATACACACATGGAGTGGGGGGAGTGGAGGCAGAACGCTGCATTGCAGTTGTCACTGCTTGTGCCTTGTTCAGTTGTTTGCAGTAAGTGGAACAATGCCACTCCTGTTCAAGGTATAATTCCTCAGTTCCATGAAATGTTAAACACTGAGGGACAAAGATCACACAGCCATCAGGAAAAAATGAAAGCATCCAATCCCCGTAGACTGGCAAGAGGAACTTACTAGATGGCAAACCAAAGAATTTGCACTTTGCAGATATTCCCTGCATTTGTGGCAGTTAAAATGTTAAGTATGATAAACTAGAAGATACATTCGTTTATCTCTTTCTGAGATTGTTGGAAAGGAGCCACAGGCTTGAAAATGTTTGTCTTTAGTCTAGAGTTGCAGGAGAAAGTAAACAACCATACATGCTAGATTTGGACTGTGAAACAAGTGTTTGGAGGAGTATTGAAACATCAGTGGGCATGCTGCATGCATTCTTCATAGGTTTTTGAGCATCTGAACAATTTAACAGAATGACCTTTTATTTCATTAACTGATTGTCTTTTTTTCAATCTATCTCCCACTCATAAAAAGGAACTTGGGTATTTTAAAATGTATTTTAACTCTTTCTGTTTACATACTATAATATTGCTGAAGATCCTCAAAATTACACTTTGACATGTATACGTTGTGGCTTCCAACACATTATAGAATTAGAAACATTTCTAAATGGTGTTGAGCTGATTTCCTGTTATGGTTACACTGAATTAGGCGCAAATTATGCAAAGTGTTTGGTGTTTATAGCTTCCAAAAGAAATGGTAACCTAAGGCAAGGTGTTGATGGAGAATGTGGACCTGATTTTAAAATTCTGTGCATAAAAATTGCATGAGCAATTGCTGAGATTGCCCCTCTGTTCAGCATAGTTCTAACATTAGTTAAAAGGGAAACCTTACTCACATGCACAGAAACTATGGCAGTGCAAATTGTCATGGAAGTACCCCAGAAACTTTGAAATATCCAAGCATTCACTCTTATTAAGGACTAGGGTCTATTCTGCATGTAGTAAATCCATAAGGAAGTTTTGTTTATTTATATTTGTGAAATGTCAGAAAGACACTGGGGAGAAATCTCCCTCCAGAATTAGCAGCTACTCAGAGAGGAATGAGGGTGAAGTGCAGCTAGGGGCTGAATAGAAATTAGTCTAATCAAATTCTTCCAAAATGCTATTGGAAAGAAGCAGGGAAATTTAACCATTAATTCTCACCTAGAGTCAGGCTAACTCCTAGGCACATTAATAAGTGGTGAGATCACAAAACATCTGGAGAAATGTGAGCTGCTTGACCATGGTGACCATGGTTTCATGTCAAGATTTATGCCTTCACTCCAACATCTGGCAAATGTATGGAGGATATGATGAGTAGAGCAGACAGCAGCTGAGACAGAGATGTTATGAGTAAATATTGAATACATCTTTGAGTTAATGGCTGTTCAGGTAGCTGGGATGGGTTACAGTGGCTCTCATTTCTGGGATACCGGGTTACCTAATGAAGTAATGGCTGTACATCTTTTTGGTGACAACACAGTTGACAGATTTCATGTGACGAATGTAGACATCAAGAGGTCAAGCAGTGGAGGAATCTGTAAACTGAACAACTCTTACAGGTTCACAGATTTTAGCTTCAGAAAGGAATGTTTTCATTGTCTAGTCTCATCTTGTGTGTAGAGCTGACCAGAGAACCTCTGAAGCATGCTATGAAAACCATGACTTCTTCTGGAATGGGAGTTTCACAGAATCATGGAATATCCTGTGATCCCACAACGATCACTGAGTCCAACTCTTGAGTACTCGAGTATCCCATACAGGGATCAAACCCATGACCTTGCTGTTATTAGATGGCCACAAGAGCTTTGTGATCAAGGGATTCTTCTACTCAGCCTCACATACATCTCTGCAGTGCAGTAAAGATATCTTATACCAACTCTTACCAGGTTCAGGTCTGAACTGAGAAAAAAGTTCTTAAAAACTCCTCAAGAGCCATCCTTTGTAAAGGCCTTAAACTCATCCTATTTGAGTCAGTGGAAGAAGTCTCATTGGCCTTGGGAAGTCTTAGATCCAATGCAAAGCATTCCTCAAAGAAAACTTCCACCCAGAACCTGTGAGATGAGGTGTTTAAATGGGGAAGGGACAGTTCAGGCAACTGGAAACAAATCAGTGTTATTAAATCCCTGCTGTCTGTCAAGCTCTGATAAGGGATATGCTTTCCAGTTGAGAGGGATGGTGCTTCTCAGGAAGGAAATCTCTGTGCTCAAGATGCACCAAGATTGGGATCTCCATATCTCCATAAAGATACAAAGAAGGAGGTGCTCTCCCAAGCTACATGAATTTGGTAGGGAGGAGACAAAAATCTCCTGAAATTCATTTAACTGATAAGCTTTTTACAACCCACTGATTTGTTACATGATTTTTCCAGTAATTGAGTCCTTGCCAAACTTAGTGGGTGCTTGGAGCACGTTGTGCAGTGGTACTGGTGGTGGCAGAGAAGGCAACTGTCCCATTGTTTGCTAAAGGACAGACAACACTGGGAATATCAGCCCTGAGCAGGAACTTCTCATCCCTGCAGACAGTCTTATACCAGTGCTCACAGGAATGGGGACACAAATGTAAGCAATATTCTGATCATCTACTTTCTACTACAGGTTCAGCTAAATATAGTTTTTCACTTCCTGTCCTAAATGGCTACGTGCTGGTTTGTATTGCTGTGTTAGCTTTACAACCTAGAGGCAACACAGGATGAAAAATATGCATGTAAGTTGCACACATCTCCCTTCCTCTGTGTGTACAGGTATTCCCATAAAGCAGTGTGTCCTGCAGTCCAGCTGGGAGGGTTGCTTGGCCCAAATTTGGGCTGGCTCCCTCCTTTATCAAACCATGTGTACATGGTCCAGATACTTTAGAGATTATCTATTTTATAGCACATTTCCAAATGACAGTAGGACCATATTTCCACTCATTCATCAGTAAATATAGATGGTTTCTCTGAGATATAGGATAATATAATAATCCTATATAATAATATAGGATTGTGAGACGCAGAAAAATCTCCAAAATTACCTGAATAATAGACATAAAAGAAAATACCTAAACCAAATCCATTAGGAAGAAAAAAGCTGGAAAGTGTTAAATGCTTGTCTGGGTCAATTGATAGCACAGAAACCAAAGTGCCTTAGTGAAACTTGGAAAGAATACTGTCCATCACAGACCTTCAACCTTTATAATTTTGAAGGGAGAAGGTTTGTTGCATTTGGGAATAAAAAAAAATAGCTTTTTGGAAGGGTAATTAAAAAGAACAGGCAGCTGTTTGGAATGACTGGTCAAATTCTAGTTCAGAAGGATCTGTGGGTGGAGTGTAGATATGGTCATCAAAAGCCCTTGGTGTCCCAGAAGTCTATCCCACTTTTCCAACTGTATCAAAAGGCATTCCCCCTGTGTAGAGAAGGGTGTCTGTATGTTTGTGATTGTCTCCATTGCCCTTTGTGAGGAATTACAAATTAATGACAATGAGTTTAGGTATTTAACATGACATTATATTCTTTCTGATTAGATTTAGGATTAGAAAGAGCCAGGGGAAAGCTTGTTTAGCACATGTTCTATAGAAAACCAAAGAGAGGCTATGATGCCTCATGCTATAATGTCATCAGTTCTGGGTGGTCCTAAAGTCACAGGGGATGGGATGTGCTGGGATGGACCTGGTCTTGGCAGTCCCAGTGTTCAGAGCAGCAGCTGAATCATAGATCATTTTGCTGACCTGAAGCCTTTAATTCCTTCTGAGGAATTAAAGCAGAAATAGTTACAAAGCTGTGATGTTTGATCGTTATAAAAAAATATAGTTTTAAAGTATTCATACAACCAAAGAAGACTTTCACATTTCTCTAGATCAAAACTGAGAAAACAAGAATGAAAGGAGACTATGTTTCACTGCAGAAGAGAGTTTAAGACGGCCTTCAAGAACCAGTGGAAGCAGTTAATGCAAAATCATGCTAGAAGGGCAGTGAAGTTGCAATTCTTGTATCTCAAAGCAGGTATTGGTTTGCAGTGGTCTGTAATTCAGTCTCTGTCCTACATTACTTCCTAGTCCTAATTTTGAGATTAGTTTTTTTCCATGGTGTTGGGTAGGTGTTTCATGATGAGTAACAAAGCAGAATCTCTAGAGGAAATCCTCATCTGGAGCCAGGTAGGAGCTAGACAGAATCCCTCAGTTTTCTTAATTCAACCCCCACACACCCACCTCCACGGAGCTCTTGTGACCTCTCACAGGTTGCTACAGAGTTGCTTTTCTGGTAACCAAATATAAAATCCATCTGTCTCCCCCTCCATCTTCTTCATCCATGGGGTTCTGACTGGCTGGCATCTTACACTGGAGCTGGCCCCCAAGGCAGATGGATTGGGGATGAGTTTCTCCTCAAGGGTGCTATGACCACCTCCATTTGCCACACCTGCAGGTTGCATTACTGGGCCCATTTCACGTAAGGGAGGTTGAGGCTCACTCCAGCTATGAACATATCCTTATACTTAGGGAGGACTGGAAATGTTATTGCAATTCAGGTAAGTAGGTAAGGAGACCCCTGGGTAAATAGTGGTTATTTTCAAAAGTCATCCAAAAAGTCAAGACCTTGTGCTTGCTGATCTTATACTTCCTGTACCATAATTGTCACAGATATGGATAATAACTTAGCATCAGCACTTGAATCACCAGTGCAACACAAAAAGCGATTAATTAAAATTTGTTCAGAGTTTTTAAGGTGTCAGAGATGATTCTGGTGTTAATAGGAGAAGAGCTTGAGAACCACTGTTCAGTTGGGTAGGTATACCAGTTTCTCAGGGTTACAAGATCTGTAATAGAAATTCTGCTGGTCAGTCAATAATTGTATATATTTTAGGAGAAATAGAATTCAGAATTTGCTGAATGAGAGGAGGCAATGCCTGCACAGCCATGGTAGTCATGGCCTGGGTTCCTGACTGTGTTCTCTGAGCTGTAGAACTTGTTCAAAGCTAGGTCAGGTTACCAGAAGTACTGACCATGGGCCACAAGGGACACTGTATGGCACTTGTGGGGTAAAATCAGTGGGGTCTGCCCATGCATTTGAAGAGCAAAGTGCCCGAGGGGGTATTTATGACCGAGTCCTGTCCTGCGTACACACCACTTGAACGAGGGTGCACAGCTTTCCCAGGAGAGCCAGCCAGCAATGGAGTACTCTGAAATTCATTATTACTAGGTGGGACACACCTATGCTGCACAGTAGATGTAAGGGTGCTGGGCACTCCCTGGCTCTGACACTGATCTGGCTGCACAAAGGTGAGAAGACAGCTGAACAGGCAGGCAGGCATGCATCCATGGAGAACTGCCCACAAAAAAGGTGCACAAACCATCTCTATGCTTCCCAGCCAGGGAGGGCTGCCTGTGATACACGAGGGAGAGGAGGGTTGTCCTCCTGCAGCGATTGTGCCGCATCTGCTGTGGAGGGCAGGGCTGTTGAAAGGTTGCCTGTGTGGATGCTGTATTTTCTTGGCACCCTGCTCTTCCTCCACCAGTCTGTTTAGCAGCCCTCACGTGCTCAAACAATGCAGGAACACAAGTGCCAATCCCTTCCTCCCACCCTAGCAAAGGGAATTCCTAAACGACACAGATGCACACGGCTTAGCTGGAGCCATGCTCTGGTGTCAGTCTGGAGTAACTCTCCGGAGTTGGAGCTGGCTGAGTTCAGAATCCATCCCAGGCTGTCAGGTGCTTGTGTCTCAGAGAGGCAAGGCAAGCTTTCAGCTGGTGTCCTTTAACCATGAAGTCTCGGGGGGGATGTGTCTGTGAAAGTACCTGGTAACACAGCACTGCAAAGCAGCTGCGGTCAAGGGAGCAGTGATGTTTAACCTGTGCAAATGAAATAGAGCTACAGGCGTCACCCAGTATGGTAAACATCACACCCACAAGCCTTTCCTCTGTCCATTCTGTACCTGTCCAAGCTATCTAAAGTAATTCTACCCACCTCCAGAAATGAGATCCCTCTATACCCTGCTGGAGGGGAGCATAAAGGCAGTGCTTCCCTCAAGACAATCAGTTGCAAGAGTTTTGAAATGCTTAGCTCCTCTTTGCCTGCACCCAAAATAGTATAAATCTCTTTGCAAGTGAAGATGATTACTTGAGCAGTAAAGGATTAGCAGATGTGAGCACTGCATAGCTGGTTGTGCTAGTCACATTTTCCTAAATAGATACTCTGTTAGATGCATGCAAGCCAGGGAGTGCTATGGAATGCAGCTCTTTTCAAATAGATGAATATATACATGCCTAAGTGTGTGCCTTTCCCAGACTTTCTGTAAGCCTTTTGCTAAACAGGGAATGTATTTATGTCTCAGTAAAGGATTTCTGCTTTCTGTATTACCGGTACCTTTAAAGGGGACAAGTATTTTCAGTAATTTTAATCACATTGTGTGATTAATATAAAGTCCTTTTGTGTATGAAAGGATATCTGGTTGTCTCATGGATATTAAGCCTCCCAACAACCAGCTGAAGACAGGTACTGTCACTATAGGAAGGGAAACTGAGGCACAAATTCATGGAGCTTATTTGATTATAATCACCCACTTTGTAGCCCAATCCCCTGGATCCTTGTTAAGCAATGAAACTTTAATCTTCCCCAGACCATCCTTTAAGTTTGGGGTGATGCTAGGAGCAGAATTTCTCAGAAAGCTTTTTCTTTTTGGTGGATGGGTTCCCTGCTGGATTATGGAGCTGAACCAGTTTCCTCAGTGTTTGCACGGCCTCTACAGCTGAAGCAAAAGTGGTGTGTTGGGAGGGTGTGGAAGTGGAGGTCTTTCTGCTGTACCCTGGATGAAACCCCACCCTAAGAGTTGTTCTCTGAGGCAGGCCTGGAATCCTGGCTCTGAGAATGATCCTGCAAGGGGTGGGGCTGCTGGGCTTTGCTCTAGGTGGCTCGGTGGGGTCTGTGTATCAGCACTGCTCCTGGTAGAGTTGGAAGACCTGTGTTACTGCTTGAAATTATCTCCTGACCATGTTAATTGGTACGTTCTCTTTGCTTTTCCAAGTCTAATGAATTGTTGGGGAGTTTCAAGTGCTTTGTTGAAAGCAACTGAATACAGACAACCTTCTGGATGCTGGGAAAACTTTGCCAAATACAGGGAATCCACACAGCCCATGTACATCCCTCCCATGGCCCTCCAGAGAAAGCCAGCCTTTTGAAGTCTCTCTTGTAAAAGCAGCTGTTGGGCAGAACAGAAAGCAGCTGCAGCCCCTTGTAAACTGGATTAAATTTTCTGCTGCTTGGAAAAATTCTCCAAGGAAACAGAGAGAGACCAACAAATCACAGAGTCTGGAGATGGACAGCACTGCTGGCTACCTGCATCACTGTTCTGAAAATTGCTACCAGACTTGTAGGCAAAAAAAGTTGTCACACATACTTGGCTAAATGACAGCCTGGGACCTCGCCCAACGTTTCATCTTGCCTGCCAAGAATCTTTCTCTTCTCTCTTTCCTTTTTTGCCCTCTCAAGTTCTCTTTAAGGAATTTGTCACTCCTGATACCCCCCACAAAACAAGAAATCAGGCAGAGCTCAGAGCTTCTCCTGCTGAATCAACATGCAGGATAGAGCTTGCCTTTGAGCAACTTTCCTTTCTGTCCATAGGACAAATACATAATACAGAATATTTTTGTGTAATTCTGTCCTGACCTCCCGTTCTAATCCTTTCTTAGGATTAGAAAATAGTTAGGTTTAGGCTGGATCTCACTGATAACCTTTCCAGCCAAAAGGGAAAATGACTGTTACCCTTCCAGCAGAGATGGGTCCTCAGTGCTGGGAAACCAGTAGAGACTGCAGGAGGAGCTCTGTGAAAAGCAGCCTAACACAGGGATAGATGATGGGGTTAGTCCCTTGGCCTGGCATTCTGCTGTCTCCCTTTGCTATTAGAGCTAGCTGTCTAGATCTAGTCTGGGTTTACCCTGCCTCACTTTAGGTGTTTAATTGTTGTGTCCCATTTAGGAACCTATGCACCCATGGTGATCTCTGGTCTTACTGGAGAAGCAGCAGCTCCAGGGAGTAATTCAGGGTGATGGCTGCCAGTGGGCTGAATCCAAGTCTTGTATTTTTTCATGCCTCACCAAGCTGGAGCCAGGCCAGAGAGCTGTGTCCAGCACTAACCTTTTTCCTTCCTCTGGCCCCTGAATCAGAGCTCCCCAGTGTGAGACAAGCAATAGCAGCCTGGAGGTGGGCGTGGCTGCAGCATGGATGTTTTGGGCAGGACATGACCAAGACAGCCATGTTGTGGATTGTCTTAGATTACAATCAACACAAAGCCTGTGGCTCACGATTTACCTACATTTTAGCCCTGGTGACCCAGTGACCATAAGCACAGTAAAATGAACAAGCTTGGGATACCAGCAGTGGTTTGGTGAGGGCTGAGGGAGCTGACAGGTTTGCTTTGCTGCTTGGCAGGTTCTGTAGTCACATGCTGAGCTGCCAGTCACTGCAGAGACATTTTAGCAGTTTCTGACACTGCCCCACTAACCAGCCCTTTGGCCCCAGGCTGTCTCACCAGCACAGAATGACAAGGCCCATGGCCACCCACAGGGCAGGTTGCTCAACTTAGCAAACTAGAACACCTCTCCCACCCTGAATTTCTAGTTGTTTCTACGTCTTCTAGAGGTGTTCACCACTAGAAGGTCATGAGGGACCATGTCCTTTCACCACCATTCCATATCTCTGAAATACCCAAACAAACCCTTTTCTTCTTTTTCTCCTTCCCTCAGGGAGGCAGATCTCTACCCTTGCCCCAGTGTAAATGCAGGCAGGGATCCTATCAGGTAATAAAGCAAGAAATAAACACATTTCTCTAATGCCTAATTAAAGAGGCATATGAAATTGCTGAAGTAAGGCTTAAGGAGGACAGACAAAGAGTAGGTTCACAGATTTAGATATTTATTTTTTCACTAAGAGCACTGCATATTGAAATCCATTCACACTGGCAGTGGAAGGAAACCTTACCCAAACCATGAATATTCGTATGTAAGTAAGCTGCTTTGTGTGGTGCCTTATGAGATGAGAGACCTCAGAAGTCCTGTGCTCTGCTCCTTCAGATACTGCAGAATGGAAGTCCAGTGGATTTATTTCCCTTGGCAAAATGACCATTTCTAGTTGCAAATCATGACTGAGATCAGCGTTTGCAGATATTTCTTAGTACAGAGGAAAACTGCTCAGCATTATGCAAGTTTGTGTGGTTAGCCTCTGATGTCTACGCTCAATCCACTCACAGGGTGAGCAAGGTCATAGCTTTTTATAACTAGTCTCATGTTTCTCAAAGTATTTCACCCAGGTTTTTGGCTCTAACACATCATACAGATTTCAAATAATTTTGAATATATAGGGTTTGAAACAGAATGGCTTTATGAAAGCTAAACTGCAGTCTATTCTTAACAAAGTTTGAATTGGAAATTTTTCCCTCTACTTTATTTTCCGTTTCCTTTTCCCCTCTTTGTTAGGTGATTACAATGTAGAAAAGCATTCCCTGTGTTTCCATTCCAGTCTTCCTTCCTGTCCAGATGAGCTGGAAAGGGGCAAAACCTCTGCCCATCACCTTGACCCTGCAGTTAAAGCAGGAGGGCTCTGGGCTTCCAACAATTCAGGTGTTTTTGGAAAGCAGAGAACAAGCCCTTCTCTCCAGGTCATGGCTCAGCTGGACCCCTCTCAAGCACTGAAATGGGAGGGCGAGTGAGGTCTGGGGTTTCCTTATGGTCTTAAAGCTTAGGAAGTTTTTTATCTTCTTCAAAACATTTTCTTCTGGTTCCTGCACTGCACAAGCCTTTCCAGAGAAGCTGAATTATACAGCAAACATGTTTGCAGTTTTTTTGTTGAGGAAAATATCTGTTCTCTAGCCACTCTGACCCTGCCTTGGCTGATGTTTCAGCAGCTCTCTTCTCTGAAAGTAAGGGCCTTGCAGAAGTATAAACGATCCTTCATTGCCTGATCACACATAAAAAACTTTAGTTTGCTGATACACTGAAATTCCTAAGAGAATAATTTGGGTTTGAAAAATAAGCAAAGGAAAAATGGTCTGAAAAATCTCTGATTATAAATGTGAGAACAACTTATCATTAAGGGTGTTAGGAAGGGAGTGGAATTAATAAAACCTGCAAAGTGGTTTTGACTTGCCAAAGTATGTTTTGACTGAGTAAAAAGAGAAAGACAGTTGATGTTTGTGAGACATAGTTTTGAGTGCAAAATATATATGTGCAAGGTTTCATAGAGGCAGCAGTAGAGCTTGTGAATAGCAGCCAAGACATGTTACCCCAATAGGATATAAAAGCCCCAGTCCAGAATGGGGCCACAGGCAGCATATTCCATTGGTCTTCATGAATGCAGAAAAGGGCTAGAGTGAAGGGAAAAAATACAGGGGGGGCTTTGAAAGAAGGGCTCTTCCTTCAGGGAATTTTTAGATGTTGTTTTTTATGTTGTTTCTGTCCATGCCATGGCTGTGAGTGTGAAAAGGCTTATTTTTCAGTAGAGCTGACCTGGGAACTAGCAGTAATGTGAATTAGCTTGTACTTTTTTGGGGATTTTATGCATATGCAATTCCTTATAGTATACATGATTTTGTGTATTTAAATGGAGGGACAGACCTAATGAACTTAGGAAACACAAAGAAGCTGGAAACATTTAGTTGCATCTCCCCACTCCTTGAGAACACTCTCTGCTGAAAGGCTGTTGACAAGGTCAGACAAGAGTGTCTAACGGGGTATTGCTGCTGCTTCTCTGTAGGCATGTACAGTTCAGTTTAATTAGGAGGAAGAAACATTGGAGGGTTTATGGGGAAGCACTGCAGGCACCCCCTACTTCTCTGTTCCTGAGTTACTTGTCCCTGCTGCTCCTGCCTTTAAAGAACCACCACTGGTCCTGAACACCGGGTTTGTGCTCTGAGGAGGAACAGTGGTTACATGTCCCTCACAACATCAGTAGCTCTCCTCCAGCAAGGTTTCTGGAGAGCTGACCTGACTCCTCACCTTTCAATGGGGGCAAGACTCTGCTCAGTTCAAATGCAGATAAGCTGCAGACCTGTCCTTTGCATGCATTATGGAAGTAATGAGGAAAACGCACAAGTCAGCTTTAAACCTGGTAATGGCAGCAGCCAGGGCACCAGGGCTTAGCACAAGCTCCTTCCTTCTGCCAGTGAGTACCATGTGTTTGTGCAGAGCCTTCTCCTGAGGCTCAGCTCCTTCAAGCCAGCCCAGCAATCCTTGCTGAGCTCTGCAGGCAACAGTGCAAGTCCACACAGTTCCTCCAGTGTGCTGTTGATCTATCAGACCTTCGAGCTGAGCCACGTACTGTGTAAGACACAAATCTGGTGTCATATGTGAGCAGAAAACTCTGTGGCTACTTGTTACTTAATAAATTGACACATGAATTCAAGTTCTTCCACAAGTGGCCATGACACCTTTTTGCCCTACAAGTGCGTTCATTTTTATAACTTGCTCTGTTGGTTTTCGCCAGTGAGGGCTTGGTGAATTGGTGAGTGGTTTAAGGGTAGGTGAGCTGTCCCACACCTGATCTCCTGATTCCTCTGTGCCATTAGTGGAGCTCCCTGGCAGGCTGATGACTTGCTCCACTTTGGCAAACCTCCATGACCATGTGCAAACAGGGTCCAGCTGCATGCAAACCCCTGCTAACCTTCACAGAAATGGGCATTTGGGAATCCCTGGCAGGTACAGAAAAGCTCATGGAAGTGAGACTTCAATTGCAGAGTGCAAAATTTACTGTTAAAACTGACGGTGCCTCTAACAGAAAGTGGAGTAGGTGGGAAACAGAGAGTTTTGCTGAGCTATGACACGTTAGGGTATTCAGGAGACCCTTGGTTTGTCTTACCTTTTGGCAGCTGGAGCAGCTGCTGCCTTGGCTCTTAAGCTTGGTCCTTCCCACGCTGAGCCAAAACTCCTGGAGGTGCAGACCATCAACTGTGGACCAAAGACCAAAGAGTCAAAGGGTGGACATTTAAGCAGAGTAGGAACAAGGGGACCAGTGAGCAGGAGGAAGTGCTCTGCCAACCACAGGCTCTCCACAGACCACAAGCTGAGAAGCACAACTTCCTGAGCTATAAACTAGTCACCAGGATGGACCAGTAACACAAGCATTCTGCAAGGTAGGAAAGACACTGGACAGGCGAGCTTGCCTCATGGAACACACCTACCTGCTCACATCATTTTCGTTATCCAAGTTTTCTGTTCATCCAAGAACCTTACAATGCAGGAAGCTCCCATGGCTTGCTTAACATCCTACACCTTTCCCCTCTCTTTCTGCCTGTCAGACAACAAGAAACTTGTTTGTTTCTGACTAGAGGGTGACAATTACCTGGTGTGATCCCTGAAGATCTCAAGAACTTCTCTTTCTACTTTTGGATTTTTCATTGTTGGTTATATTATTTGTGTTTGTTGGTTTGACTTTTGTCAGATCCCTTGGCTCTTATAAAAAAGCACTTATTAAAGCCTGAATTTTCTGCAAGTCAGAGTTCGCATTTGGTGTACAAAGTTAGCTTTTGTGCACTGGGTTTTTCAACATATGACTTTGCTGCCTTCCCATCTTCCTAATACTCAGTTTTATGATGAAACAACTCCAGAATTTCAAAGGCGTTGCAGCTCTTCCTGCACCTAGTTGGGTTCAGGGTCTCACTTCCACCACCATTTGGAAGAAAGAAATAAGAGCCCAGCAAGGTGACCAAAACCAGGTCCAGAGAGTAAATGCATCCTGTTCATCCATCTCGGATTAATTTGATCTGAACTGATCAAGTGATCAAAGATGGGCTGGCTTATGAGAGTAACTAGATGACATCAAAAAGTGGCCATTTCTAAGTTGGAAGCAAATTGAAGCTTGATGTCCTCTAATTGTGGCACTCTCTAACTTCTCTCACAATGAAATGAAAATTACAGCACATGAATTCACAATGTGTCTGGCCAAAGATTTTTATTGAGCCTGTGCAGCTTGGACACCAAACTGCCTACATTAAATGTGTTCCTCAACACCTCATCAGAAGTGATACCAAACCAAAGAAAGCATAGGCAGCTCTGTCTCTTGCAATGGGTGAAATCTTGTATTTAACTGCTGCTCATGTTACTCTGATTACTCCTGTAAGGAAAGAAGGTGACTATGAAAAAAAGAGATACTGAGATCTTCCTCTATTGCCAGTGACACAGAGCCCTGAAACCAAGTCCAACTGGGTTGGTTGTGACACCAACTGGATGTAAACCAGACCTGTGTGTCTTCTGTCAGCCTTTTAATCTCAGCAACTTCATCTCACCCATCTCCATGAAGCTCCATGCTCCCAACTGTCTCTTTTAACTACAGGGATTAACAGCACTGTCTATCAATTTCCATCAGGACTGCTGTGTTGACTTCAGGAGCTTCTATCTTTTCCTCCTGCTTCAGGTGCTCCTTGTAACCTCTTTTGCTGTGCTTGAAGGGTTTCCACATGTCAGCTTCAGTCACAAGCTGGCCTGTCCCAGGTGGTATCCCTTCAGGTACCAGGTAGCTTTGGTGCAAAAAGTTGTTGTCACCTGTCACATGGAGTTTGTGACTTTCTCCCTCAGTATCAAACCAGCTGGCACACATTTTAAGACCTGTGGTTCCTGCTCTGCTATTAATATAAATATACCATTGTATCTCCTTCCTTGAGGACAGCACAGCAAACCCTTGCTCTCTCTTGTTGTCTTCTCATTTTCAGAGGGAGAAGTAAAAGTTCCTAAAACTTACATCTGGTCTATTTAAAAAATACTAAGGCACTTGGTCATTACTTATGAGTGTACTACATAGCATTTGATTTCCAATTTAAGATTTAGTTTTATAAACTCCTTATGTTTCTTCTCAGTGCAAATGTGCAGCTGTGAAGACTTAATCTGGCGGTCCCTGCTGCTGTTTCACACAACTGCTGTGTGTCTCAGCTACCTCAGGGAAATTCAGAGTGACCAGCTACATATAGTCCAGCCAGGAGGCTCTTAGTGTCAGCAGGTTTGTGGCAATATTTTTGAAACCCCTTGCAAAGGTATACTCAGGCCTTCACCTGCACGAAATTCAGTGGATTATATCCCCTTGCTGTTCTGCTGATTTCTGGGAATATTCAACTGGCAAGTGTGGCAACTGGTTTCTAAAGTCATGAGTCATGGTGGTCATTACTTCAGTGTACAGTCACTGTGCAATAATTCAAACCACCATTGCCATTATTATTGCCTCCAGCAAGCAAATTGATATCTTCTGCCAGCCCGGGGCAGGTTTGTGAATGTAATCATTGTGCAATTAATTAGCTTGTGCTGCCAGTCAGTATGCAGCACACAGCTTCCTGCTTCCCCACTGAATCCAATTTAGCAGAGCCACTGCAAGGTTTAAAGGTACTTTGCAGTAAGAACTCAATAAAAGAATTAAAAAAGTAAGCAGCTCTAGAACCAGGTTTTGAGCTTTGCATCCCACCTAGCAAAATGAGCACCTGCCCATATCAGCCAAAGTGTTTTGCAGGACTATGGGACAAGAACAGAGTTTTATGTCATTTTTGAAAACTAGGAGTTAAATATCATCTGACGCATGAATTCTGAGTGAGCAAAATAGGAAAGGCCAGCTGCTCACCGTGGTGGCCCTGGAAATCCCTTCAACTGGCAGCACAGCAAGAACCCAGGAGCTGCCTGGGCTCCCTCCTCTCTGTGCATCCACAGAGCTACCGCAGAGCCAGATTAAATTGCTGGATTAAGCACTCCCACAGCCCCATCCAAATCTTTGTGACAGCTGTGCCCAGGACAGAAGTCAAGCATTGGTGCCATATCTGCGTCAACTGGTGTGTCATGGGTCACAGCATTACAGCTGAAAAAGGTCTGGGAGGTCATTCACTCCCATTTCTTAGCCAGCACAGATCTGATTCAATAAAGTGTGTGCTACTGCTCCAAACATGGCGTTTTAAGAGATTTGGGCAATGCAATCCTCCCGTCTCCTCTTGGGAATTTATCCATCATCTCTTATAACTCACTGACAGGAAACGTTTCACCAAACATTCCTCTGATTCCATATGATCCTATTAATGACTCTTCCTGCCTTTCCTTTTACCAAACTCTCCCCTTTCACTCAGCTGTGCTTTCCTCCCTCTGTACAGGTACAAGAGCCTGCTTAGTTCCTTCCAGGCTCATCTGGCTTTTGAGAGGAGAATACCTCATCCTTGAGGGCCCACAAAATATTAGGCTCCTGTTCTGCTGAAAGAAAGACTTATCCACTGCCCTAAATTTGCTACACTGGAAGTCTCCACATTCTCAAATAATGAGATTTTCCATTACAAACATTTTCAGGCTCTTCTTTTCACACATTGTATGTCTGAGTTTGGAATTATTTTCTGTCCATTCTCCAAAATTTAGACCCCACATGCAGCCACATGTGTTGGAAGGTCAGTTCTGTTATTTCTCTTCACCAGCCTGTTCTTGTTGCCAAACCCCAGTTGGTGCTGTGAGCAGGGCAGAGGGTGTGCCCATGGGAGGGAGCAGGCAGATGGATGCCTGCACCCCCGTGGGGAACCCTGTGCCAGGGTCACTGTGTGCCTGATGCTCACCAGGTCCAAGCTGGTTTGTGTTACTTTCCTGACTTTGTTGATAACCCTCATTTCCCTCCAGACAATGGGATTCCTGAGCACCAGTGCTTTGCTAGCCCCACCTTACATAATTAATGGCTAACAAAGTTCAGCATCACAGGAGCTATGGCCATACATGTCACCTTCAGGTGCCACAGCAGGACATTATCAGCATTGACCTCCTTTTGATTGAGGTTTCACATGTCATTCAGATGTGATCAGGTTCATGTCTATGTGACTAATTAGGGGAGTAACTTTTGCTGTTACGGAACATTTCATTATAACTCAACTTTCTTTCCCTTCAACTCATTACTTCTTTCCTACTACTGGGTATGAATATTGCCATCCAACACATGTTTTCCTTTCATATGGTTACATGGCTTTTTTTTGATTGTTTCCTTTGTAAAAAAAAACAGAGAAATTAATCAAGTAAACTTCCAAAAGCAGTCTTCCATTGTTTTACTCTATATGTTCAGATGATATTGATTAAAATCACATGCTGTTACATCTGAAAGAAATTCCCTCACCTGTGTGACAAGCTGGGCTTTTATCACAAGTAAAGAGAGAATTTCATTTATTTCAATTTGCTTTTTTTTTAAGCACAGTTCTCTCATTCCTACTGTCTTGACTATGATCTTAAAAAGGATTGATTAAAATCAAGGTTCTATGAACTAATATCCTTAATCTACAACCAAAATTGCAGAGGCACCTGTATTTTCTAAGAAAGCTGTCTGTGAAGTGTTGCAAAAGAAAAAAACTACTAAAAATAAAATCTCTGTGTTGCTTTTGGGATTTGAAAGGCTATTTTTACACAAACTGACTTTTGGGACAGACTTGCTGTGTTAGGTTAGGCCTTTGAAATGACTCTCTTTTAGTAGTTCAAGGCTGACCTTATTTGAAATGTAATACCTTAAGATTTGTATCTTTAAAAATAAAAGGAAAAATATTTGAAGTAAGACCAAATAAAAAGTGAGAGTCCTCCTATTCTCAGTTCCGACATCTAAGCAGAAAATTAGTGCAGCAAAACAGTTTTTGTGTGTGTTCTCTTACATTTTCTTTAAATGTAAAATCAATTAATCAAATGAATGACAAGCCCATATATCCCCATGAGTCCATGGCCTTATCCAGTAGAGCTCTCACAACCAGACTTTTCAGCACAAGTATTTCCACTGCCTGCAGTGCTAAGCACATGTATAAATACTTTGTCAAATCAGCACCATAGCTAGAAGCCAGTATTTAATACCAGTCTGCCGTTAGACTGCAGGGACTCCTCTGCTGCATTGCTACTCTTGAAGCCATGAAACACCTCCCAGACCCTTCAGCTGGAGGGTGGCATCAAGGGGACAGGTATGCTCAGCCCTTTGTGGCACTGGCTGCCCCTGTACATCCCTTACCTGTGTCTGTGGGCCCCTGCACTTCAGCAATATTGATGGGTGAGCCGAAACCAACAGAGCTCAGCAGAAATCACCCTGCCAGCCTGCTCTCATAACAATGTGCCTTGTTTGATGCCCCTCAAGGGGCATTCCTGATGTCTAAGAGCCCCTGTGTCGGCCTCTCTGTTTGCACTTACAGTCCTTACTCCCCTCAGTTTTCCATTTGCAGTTCTGCTTACCAGGGACTCCCTTGCTGTGTTTCAGCCCTGTCAGAGATACCAGTGAAGAGGGAAAAGAGACACATCTCTGTCAGGCCGTTGCTCTGCAAAATTGCCTCCAGCTTCCAGGGATCAGCATCCTTGACAAACTCATCAAGACGTGTCCTGTCTGGCTTCAGCTGAACATGAGCCAGGAAAGGGCTGGGGCGATCCTTGGCAAAGAAACAGCAGGGGTAAGTCCAAAATGGTTTCAGTTCAGACAACCACATTTCCTGTCCTTGGTTAGGAGAGAAGTGTTTTTTTTAATGTGGAAGCAAAAGTATTTAGCAGACTGCTCTCTGTTTCCATTACTGTTTGATGCTTTACCTCTTTCAGCAGCACAAGACAGTTATATTGACTTTGGGAAAACAAGGAATCTTATCTCTGATTTTATTTGCTTACCATGTAGATTCATGGAGATGGCTTCCCATTTAGTACCATACCCAAAAGTATGGTGATTATCCTAATCTGGACCAATGAAAAAAATCTGTGAAGAAAAGGCCCTTAAATTTGGGGAGCTTCTGGGAGTCATTTTTAATGCAACTGTTGGTATCTGGTTTGCATAAACTGAGTACTAGAAAATTATATACTTGTGCAACACTCAGGGCTTGCTTAAGGAAAACAGCTGCTGTGGCAAAGGGAGCTCCTCCCTTTTCCTGATGTCTGAGAGGTGAGCAGGCTGTAGATGTCCTGGCTGGATCCTTTGGGAAGGGCAGGTGCAAATGACCCGAGCTGATGTCAGGGCATATCTGCTCTGAGGATGTTTGGACCCCTCCTTTGGCCAAGTCAGTCTATCCCAGGGCTAAGTGCTGGCACAGCCATGTGACACCCTCCAGTGGGATTCACCTGAGCAGCCTGAGCTGTGCAGTGCACCTCACCCTGAATCAGACTTCACAAATAGATTGAGCAAATAATTGTGTTGTTTTTTCTGCTCTGTCTGTAAGCGGAGATATGTGTGACTGTCTGTGATGTAGCCATGCATGGCTCCAAGCCTCCTCAGTCATTATCCATTCCCTGCAGGCAGGGAGCTCCCCACCTCTGAGCGGCTTTGGGGAAACATCTTGCTTCTGTTCCTCCTGCTCACACTGTCCTTGGCACAGTCTTCAGCTGCTGGCAGGAGCAGGCAGGAGAAGAGGTGGTGCATCACCAGAACAGACAGAATCTCCTGTCCACTCTGAGCCCTCCTGAAACTGAGGCAGCACCACTCCCACCTGTGGTGAAATAGAAGAGACCGGTTTCAGTACTGGTCCTGACCTGTAGGGTTAAAAAAACCCCCACCTCCTACTTCTCTGGACAGCCATAGTACAATTTTAGCCTCTGGATCCATGGCAACCAGGCATGCCAATCAGGAAAAAATAAGTGATTCATTTCCAGGTTTCATTTCCCTGGTTGCTTAGATTAAATTTCAGATGAAGCAATGTAAGAAGGTACTGTCTGACAGTCGTGCTTAGAGGGACAGCATTGCCATGTGGTTGGTAGGACATAGGCAAGGGAGAGCCTCTCCCTGCAGATACTACCTGCTTCCTACCTGCAGACACTTTCTGTGACAGAAGGTGGGGCCTGTCCTGAGCTAGAAATTAGCCTGTTTAGGGCATACACCTGTGCATTTATTTGCATTTTTCTCTGCCCTGATAGTGGACCTGAGCCCTGGGCCTCCATTTCTCCTGAACTCACAGGCCAAGATGACAGCACAGTGTGAGGTCATTTGTGAAGTTGCCCCAAAGCTGTGTGTTCAGCTTGGGTCCTTCAAAGTGAATGGAGATGCCCTTATGACTGGGACTCATGCAGGGAAAGATCCTGGCTTCTAGACAAACTTTTTAAAAAATTCCTCTGTCCAAGAAATTAATGGTTTTTTGATAGATTTCCATACATTACAGTTGATTAATGATTTTATCAACTCACTCTTCTCTTTCTAATATTAACACCCAGGCTACAAAATCAGCTTGATTTTTTAATTCAGTTTTTTAAAATTACCTTGACTCTCGTCTGCCTAAGCTTACTATCAAAGAACAGCTGAAGGTGCAGATTACTTTGTATCTGCATCTTCAAGACACAAGCTGAAAATATCCCTGACAATGAGCTTTAATTAGAAACACACTTAGCATCTCACACAGTACACAGAATGAGGCATTTTTCCTTTTCCTTCTCATTTTCTTCTTTCTCTCTTTTATTATTAATATTATTATTATTAGTAGTAATTTTTAAAAATTCCACTGGTGTCATTGGTGGGACACAATGGCTCCAGTAGCTGCCCTGGTTCCAATTAAATACTCAGGGGCTTCTAATCAATGTTTTTGAATACCTGATGGGATTGAGCCAGACCAATGTTTTTTGCTGTAGTTTATCCTTCTTTGAGCAAGGGAGTTGGCCTAGATGTCTCCAGACCTCCTTTCAAGTACATCAGTTCTGTGAAGCCATCATACCTAGAGGTGTTTAAGGAGGGACTGGATATGGCACTCAGTGCCACGCTCTGGTTGGCATGGGGGTGTTTGATCGTCGGTTGGATTTGATGATCTCAGAAGTCTTCAATTGGAAACCTAATTGATTCTGTGATTTCAGCACCACTCAACACTCTTTAATGATCACATGAGAGATCTTAGACAAGATTTTGGGGACAGGGCTTGTTCCTAAATTCAACAAGGGCAAAAGCAAAGCCTTGCATCTGTAAAGGCAGACCTCTGGCAGCTATCCAGGCTGGCACTGCCTGGCTGAGCAGCTCTGTGGGAAAGGTCCTGTAGGGGTGGTGGGCAGCGAGCTGGGCACAGACCCACTGAGGAGAGGCTGTGGAACCAGGGCTTGTTCAGCCAGAAGACAACTTCAGGGGGACCACACAGTAAGCCCTGGTACCTACAGGAAGGTCACAGAGAAGATGAAACCAGGCTGTGCTCAGCACTGCAGAGTGAGAGGACAAGAGGTGACAGTGTACACTGAAACCTAGAGGGTTCAGACTGGGAAGCATTTTCTCCCTGTGAAGACAAGAAGTGGTGGGACAGGTTGCCAAGAGAGGCTCAGCAGTCTCCAGCTTTGGACACTCTCCAGACTTGTACAGACAAAGACCTGAGAAACTTGGTCTGGCTTCATGGCTTCACCCAGCAGATTGGGCAAGAGTCTTCCCAGGATACCTGCCAGCCTCAATGATCTTCTGGTCCCATGAAAATGTTCTGCCATGGACACTGTGGCCACCAGAGCCTTCAGCCTCATGTCCCACTCACGGACACTCAAGTCCTTACTGACCCAACATACAAGTGACTCCCTTGTTTTACACCTGGACTAGGCCATTCTAAGGTGACTCATCTGTGATTTAGGGCAGTGATGTGAGGACCATCATTTGATATATTGTGAGTGCAGTTTTAAACTCTTCAGTTAGTGAAATAGTTTGCTTTAGGCATAAGTGGGACATCAGTGATGCCTAGAAACATTGCAAGTTCCTTCACAGGTCTGAATGTCACCCAGGTGAAATGTCCTTTTATTCATTATTTTTGTTGTATAAAGCTTAACTAAGTGGAATGAAGCTAAAATAAGGGTATTTAAACATGGATTGTACTGATAAAAATCTACATTGCCAATGACCTAAAATAAATTTTAGAAGCTCACATAATGTAGCTGAGCTCTTGATTCTTTTCTCCCTTTTCAGATATTCTTAGTTAGGAAAGAGGGTAATGTGAACAACATGGTCCTCGCAGTCCGCCTGCCAGTGCAGAACGAGGCTCCTGGTGTGCTGGAGTACAACATTAAAGAAGAAAAATCAAGTAAGGTCTTTACATTTTTTGGTCTTGCTCTGGTTATTGTGCTGAGTCCTCTTCTGATCCCCAATATTTATGTAATCTCACTTGCAATAAGCAGGTTCCTCTTGTGACCGGCAGCAGATCTTGCTTTTATGATGTAGTTCAGTTAATATTTCCTGCAGCTGCTTTACCTCAACTCCCTTGTGGTTCTGCACCTTCTGTTATCATTTACAGACTCGTAATAGGGAAACAAACCACCTCCAGATGAGGAGGCCAGTGCTTTGATCGGGCGAGGCAGCTGCCTTTCACCAGGTGGAAGTCCTGAGGAAAGTGGAAAGTATTGGCAGACGAAGCCTTGTTAGCTCAGACTGTCTCTGTTAAAGCAACTGAATTTGGGGGTCACCGGTCATCTGACACCTGCTACGTTGCCTTTTCATGCACCTTGTACAGTCAGACTGAACAACAAGTTACTCCTGAACTGTTTGTTTTCAAAGCCTAACTGGGCAGCAGGTGGGTCTCATGGCTGGTGGTGTCAGTGCTATTCCCAGCTGGATAGCCAAGTCTGCCATGAGCTAGTGAAAATTAACCCACAGTCAGCCATGTCTTATGCAGCCCTCTGAGTAAATGGATGTGTCAGTCACATGACTTCCCTTTCAAAGGAATATTTGTAAATATCTAAATTTTAGGATAGTCATAGAAAAACGCACTCAAAAGAGTTCATAAAAATAACTTCACACTGTTTATTTATCTGAACACAGCTAAATCCTCTGTCACTGAGCTCTGTCCCAAAGCCAGCTCCCCAGAGAAACTGTTTTATTCTCAGCTAAAACACTTGTGTTTCTGTAGATCAGTGTTGCAACATTTCTTTCCCCTTGTCAAATGAACTTTGATGGTTGCTCAAATGAAGTTTTTCCTTCTCCTATGTTTCTTTGCATACTTCTGCATTGTAAACAGACTTTAAAGCCAGAAGGACAAGTGAGTCTCTTAGGCTGTTCTGATTTTGAGGCCAGACCACAGGCTGTCACAGCTTTGCTCCCTGTCTGGCTGCTGCATCCGCCTGGGAAGCTTTCCCTCTCATCTGCCTGCTCCTGGGAGCACCCAGCTGCAGAGATGTTCAGTGCTCCTGTGTGAGGGCAGGAACAGCAAACCTTTTGCCACAACTTCAGGTGTTTAACTAAGAATACAAGGGCAAGGGTTAGCTGCAGGGTAGGGAAACCTTTTCTTTATTTAGCTATTTGAACTTGACCTGGGACTTAGATTTTGCATGGTGGGGAATTGGTTTTTGAAGATTCAAGCTTTCCTTTGGATAGAAGTTAAAATATCATGTCATCCCAAAAATTTTCATTTATAGAAATGTTACTTCTTTGCTGATGTCCTGTGCCGTAAATTCTGATTTCTTTTAGGACAGGCAAAGTAAAATGTAGTAAAAAATATCACTGAGCTAGCCTATCTAGAGACTTTACTGCTATGGCTTTCAGACTTGCTTGCTTTTTCTAATTTATCTCTAACTTAATGCAAAGGATGTATTGGGAGACAAGCTTTCTGAAACCAGAATTAAATCAGTTTCCACCACTTTCATACAAATTGCAAAGGAAGCGGAGGAGGGTAATTAAAATTCAGCTCTCATTCATAAAGCAGGATGTGCAGCAATCCCAGCAGTCGTGAGGCTCGTGCGTTTCTGTGGTGAATATTCACATTATTTTTAGCTTGAGTTCTGTCAGTGTTGAGTGTCAGTTGGTAGAAAGCATCTCAGTTCTCCATCCTGCACTGTTTTGAAAAGAACACACTGGGTACAGAGGTGGTCACTCTTTTGCTTACTTTCTCATTTAGGGTAAGTACCCTGGCTTTTAAGTTTAAAAAAAACCGAATGGACTCTTGTTAATAAAGCCAAAGGACTGTACCTAGTGCAAGGGGAGATGGTAAATCTTCTGTGTCCCAGAGTAATTTAATACCTTAGGTAATTAATTAATTCTTTTAACTGCATTACTCTACTGCCTTCTAAACTTTTTTCAGAAATAAAATTAAAAATTGTCCAAGTGATTTAAAAGAATTTAGAACCTGAGCTTCCTTGACATGTAACCTGGTATGTCTGGATTGCCCTAGATTAGTGATGTGCCCTTCACTCATCCCTAGTATTCTCTAAGTGTCAGGGTAGGAGACCTCTGAGCACTCCCAGAGATGTTCTCTAGCTGTGGAATGCGAGTTAGAAGTTTGGTGTTACACTCCTGAAAATACATAAAACACCCCAGCTGCATAGCCTGAGGGCCATTGTGGACTGGCAGGGTTTTTCCAAACTCCTATTCTTCAACTTCAGAAAATCCCTCTTTTGTTTCTGAGTTGACACTTACGCAATGATCTGTGTGACGTGCCCCACGGAGAGCTGTTTGTCCCTTTCTGAGAGCTAAAGGATTCAAAGAAGTGGGAACAAATTCTTCTCGTTACCTCAGCTCAACTTGTTACACTTCACACAGCTGATGCATTCAGATGTAAACTGAAATCTGAATTTGCCTTGACATACGTAGTTCTGATTTTATGGAGAGCCTTCTTTCAGTTAAAATTCAAGTTGCAATCCAGCAAAATTCTAGTTGCAACCAATTTACTATTTTGAAGAACCTTGCCAGCTGCTTCTTGTCCTTGGCTGTTTGTAGAGCCATTCTCATTCCTTCCTACTTTTCTGATAGGATTGAGGAGGCTTTCCCTGGTATCATGATGATGGTACAGAGGTTGTTCCAGCCCCTGTGTTCCATATAGAGATGGCCATTCAATGAAGTACAAAAAACCCCCTCAGAATATGCTTGGCATTGCACTGCCAAATAAGAGTGTTTCACTGTTTTACTATTCTTTTCCCCATATTAACTTTATTGATATTTGGTGAAATATTTAGGGAATATCCCTTCCCATCAGCTTTCTGATGGGAAGAGATATTCCCTAAATATTTCACCACTTATCACCAAATGAAATTAGGATATTCCCTAAATATTTCACCAAATATCACCAAATTAAAACCAGTCTTCCCTGGATTTAATTGTGATTTCTCTTTTTAAATGGAAACCCCCAAAGAACCCACTAGGTAAAAGAATCAAGAAATGAAACCTCTTTGCTTTTTTTTTTTTTTTCTGGTGGGAAATTTTCACCTCTTCTCTGAAGCAACCCTTAGAGAGAACACGAGAATGGATTTTAAAAATTTTGTTCTGGTTCCTTATTTTTAGTTGTAATTCCTCCAGAGACAAGAATGCCAAATCCTGGCAGCATCAGTAGCTATAGTAGAGACCAAACTGCAAATCCCAGGTATCATATGGTTCATCAGAAAGTTGAGAAACCTGGCAAGTTTCAAAGCCTTGGATCTCTGTGGTTTTGCACTTGGCCTGAAGGATCCCTTACTTCTTACTCAAAGCTGTGGAAATCTCCCAGATCTAAAGCTTGTTACAAGATTTCTACCTATTAGAGATGCACTGTTGGCAGCTATCTCTCAATCTTTGCTAAATTCTCGACTACTTTATGCACTTTCTGTTCTGAGAGTTGCCCCTTACTTCTGCTTCATCCCGAGATGGAGCCCCAGCCTCACAAACTGAGCACCTCTTCCTCAGCTCACTCTTGCCCTTGGCTCTTCTTGGCAAACTGGTGGTGACCTCAGTCCCTAATTCCCCCTCCTTTTCATGCGTACACTGTCAGAAGTAATCCGGCTGACCTCAGTTCCATGGTAGCAGTATTAAAAAGGAAAGAATCAGATGTTTAAAGTAAATGTGCATTTCTAAAATAACATATACTGAGAGCTTGGAAGAAGCATCTGAGTACAATAGACCATGTGGTGCAGGTAGTGACAGTAGCTTTTACTTTCACAAAGAGTTATGAAGATACACCTGCCAAAGGAGTAAAGTCCTTTAATATAGGAATGTTCTAGCACCATAAACTGAGTTAATGCTTCCTTTTTTTCTGGGAAATCTTGTGAATAATAGCTGACAGTAATTTGATTTCATGAAACACATGAGTTGAGCACATACTTCTCAGGAATCTTTTATGTATGCTTTGGTGTGGGATGTGAAGTATCTGTTTTCCAAGCTCTTTTGTACCAAAATAGAGGATGTGATTCCAAGTAAGCAAAATGAAACTAAACAGACGTATACGCAATTTCACAGAAAAAAGAACATATTGTTCATATTATTAGATTTTCAAAAATGGAAATAACAATGAAATTGATTTGCTAAGTCAGTCCTGACCACTTCAGGTTCATGTCCTAAGGGATTTGAGCCTGATCCTGCCATGGCTGCTCATCTCCTGTAAATATGGTCCTGCCTCCCCCATTGCTGCAAGTGGCTTTGCTCACTTGGAGGTATATTTTCTGGAGGCAGTGAACATGAGCCTGTGTTGTGGAGTTGCTGTCCTTGTTCCTTATTTAAGCTGTACCTGTAGAGGAAAATCTGCCACCAGACATAACTATTCAGAAGCATCTTTCACTGGGGCCAAGACTGAGTTGAGACCCCCAAAATCAATGAGTGCATAGCTGAAGGAGGGGTTTGTAGTCTTGGCTGTAGTGTGGTTATTTCATTTATTACAGGAACATTATGAGACATAAATAAAGGGTCTCTGTGCTCTGACCTTCCCAGCTTCTATGGAGACCTACTTTGGATAAGCTGGAGTATAACAGAGGTCTTGAAATAACCTTAGCAAAATCAAATAGGAAAACCAAAATAAATTATCTCCAAGTAATACAAAAATGTCCAGAACATGATTAATACCTCCTTTGAAGGATGAGACACGGTGCCATTGGGCACGGTAGCTTATACTCAATTTCTGGTTTATGGACAGCAGCTGCACTCCAGGCTATGTGGTATGAGCTTGTGGTAAGAAGCCACAATATACCTTGACAGAAAAAGTGCAGGCAATTACTGCACTCCAAAGCAGTTTAAGAGCAATCACTGAGTGTTGCTGCAAAATTGCAAATCTGGTAGCAAAAACGATGTTGATAAAGAAATCCAATGTCTGCCCTGGTCACCCTATCTGACCTTTCTTAAGCTCAGACTGAGCTCGGGAAGTGCAGACTGGAGTTTGATATGAAATGCTTGAGACAGTAGGGATTTAAGAAAGGATTACAACTCAAGTAAAACACATAGCAGCAGTTTAACCAGCCTGATTAATTCTCTAACTGCTTTTACTTGTTTGCCATGAAAGTTTGTGAGGATCTGAACACTTTGTACATCCATCAGTGAACATCTGCTAGTGAACTCTGTCCATCAGGACAGAAAGAAGAGTTACACCAGATACAGAGGCAGCAGGAAGGAGGCCTTGCTGGGGAGGCCAAACAGAAATTTAGATGAGCAAAGGTGTTCCTTTCCATGTTGGATGTTAGGAAGCGTGAAATCAACGGGAAAAGATTACTTAAGAGCTAAGATTTTACACTATACTTCCTTGCCTCACTGATCCCAAATAGGTGCAGTCTGAAAATGTGAAAGCAAGCTTAACTCTCAGAGTCAACTTTGCCAATCATTACAAAGTCACTTCAGTGACTTCAACACTGCCATTCCTCCTTCCCAGCCACATATGGGAAAAGAAACCCCAGTTTTTTACTATAGGCTAATGCCATTTGCACAGATAAAAATGACATGTGCAGTCATTCTGACCATCCTGCAACAGTAACAGATGGAAATTAAACTACAGTAATCAGGCAGCAGCAGGTTTACAGAGGGGCAATAGAGCAACAGGGGGATGGACTTTGTTCATCTTTGCAGGCTTAGCTCTGAACAAAGCTGCTGAAAGCCCTGGTCTTTACATCTCAGCCAGTCTGAGGCAAGGGCTGTGGGCATGCCTGGCACGATGGCAGAGCTCAGATATGAGGGAGACAAATTCCTGTCTGTGTGCCTGCATGGGTCAATGCACCCCAGAGCTGTGTGAGGATGCTCACTCACAGGGCAGGGAAGAGGAGACAGATTGAGCAGGAGCAACACAGTAGATGTTCTCTGTTGGCTCAAGCACCTTCAGATGCTAACAATGGACTTGCCTATTTCACTCTGCTGGCACAGGGCCAACATGGCCAAATATGGTAATTTATGGCACATTTCCCTGTTTAATTTTGTTAATGTTTGTTTTAATACATAATGCTGAGGATGGATTGATGATCCAAGACTAAAGCACTTGTTGCTAACACGTCACAGTGTGGTCAGGAGGTTTTTTCCCATGTGAACTACATTGAAGTTCTGCACAAATGAGGTCATGGGAAAAAATAGGAGGATAGCACAGTTACTGCAGCCTACTTACAATTTAGCTGCTTTAATGAGAGTGGCCAGTTGTGCAGATGAACTTTGTGATATGAATATTTCTGTGGAAGTGTTGACAGCTCTTGCAATAGCTTCCTCAGTTTTGCAAGTCTTTTTGCTAACACTCTGCCTCCTGGAATCAGGAAGTAGAGTGAAGATAGACAGAATATTTTTTTCCAGAAAGAAGAATAACCATCACAAATGCAGAGAAAAACCTTAAAATTTTGGAAATACTCAGGTAAGAGAAGATACAGGAAAATAACCTATAAGGAGATAATCTGCCATTTAAAAAATTAATTTTAATTGCATTTATTTCTCATCCCTTCTGAATTAGAATGAAGATGGAAGTAGAAATCTGTGGTATGGACTGAGAGCAGAAAGACACTTCATAGCTAAAGTGAATAAACTGGAGTACGTGCTGGTACACCTGACCCTGACATCTAAGATGAAGACATTTATTTGTGTAGATTTTCACAGGAGGTTTTAAAAACTGGGCAGGATGAAGCCTTGAGTGACTTGGTTTGACCTCATGGATAGCCCTGGTTTTAGCAGGGTTTTGTGCTAGAGACCTCCTGCTGTCCCTGCCAGCTTGAGGGATCCCATAGGCAATACTGAGTCATTCTGTGGGCAAGCTCAGGGCAGATACCAGTTCTCAGAAAGGATATCTCAGTAGGGCAGCAAAAGCACTTCCAAGGGCCAGGTTCTTGGAGAAATACTGCTAAGAGGGATAGTGGTGAAAAAATAAATAAAACAAATGTTTTCTGTATTAGCCTCTCACCTGTGATCTCCCCAAAACCCATAACATTCATTTCTTTGGCTTTTTTTCCCTTCATTTATAGGGAAAGATAGAATGTTCTTGGTTTATTTCATCAGTGCAGATTTGCAGTTAACTCTTGCTAGGTACTTGAACATACTTGAAAAGGCCCAGTAATACCCCATAGAGTTATCATATACCCCTAGGCATACTGGAGAGCTGAGCTTGCTGCAAGCTGAAATAGACTTCATCATGTGCCCTTAATAACACTGCAATGCTACTGGACTGTTGTTGTACAGATGTTAAAGGGAATTTTCAGTTGGCATGGGACAATCCAATGAGTAAATGTACATTCCATCCTTCCCAAGTTGAACATCTCAAAACAATCTCTGGCTCATCAGGCTGCAGGCAGAAGGGCCCATCAGAAAGTATATTTGGTTACTTCTGTTATCACTGTAATGGTAGCACTGTTCTTTTTTAAATGGTCACTTTAAACAAAACAGTGGGCCTCCTTCAGTGGAAGCCCTGCAGCATTCAACACCGGAAAGAAGAATTCTTAATTCAGTAAACTAAGGCATGAACGCAGGGTAGGACTATTTATAGCTATGATTTCCTCTGAATAGATTACAAGCTGAGTGAAAAGGTCAAGGTGGGGCTTTTTTTGCTTTTTGGGTTGTGTGGGGGGTTTTTGATAATTGATACTGCCATTCAGCGATAAAGCAAAGAGGAGACTGAAGTGGCAGCCACCTCATGAACTGCCATGGAGACTTGTTTACCAGTCAGGAAGGTCATTAAGCATCTTCAAGTTCACTACGGAATATGACTTTACTGAGTATATATTTATGTATACAAGGCAAAAACATCAGTTGTCCCAGCAACTACTAGTTATGGTACTGCAGTCACATGAGTACAAGTAAAGTCAGTGGAAAAGGGTTGGGTACTCTCCCAAGGAGAGTAAGGGAAGAGTCAGATTTTATGTGAGTTCAGGCTGTAACTTCGTGCTGACGCTGCTGCCACAAGAAGGGCTCTTACCATTCCTCATCTGTCAGTAGCATGTGTCCATGCCCTCCAGCCCTTCTGGTCCCTGTCATGGGCAATATGGATGTAGGGGTGCAAAAGCAGGACAGTGTGGTGGGGCAACGCTTGCCTAGAAGTGTTACCATATGGTGGATTATGTGAAATAAAGTCTGGAAAGGAGAAAAAAGTGATAAAGGGCTGAGAGGCTATGGTTGATTTTGGGAAGGGTTCGTGGCAGACTGGAAAGAGAGGTCTGAGAACAAGTTGGAAAGGGGCAGCAGGTGACCAACAGGGGTCATATCCTATAGTGCTGAATAACTGTGTGAGCCTCCAATGTGCTCTAGGCTGACCACAGAGGCAGGAGCCCATCAGAGCTGCTTTATGGTGCCAGCAGAGGAGGCTGGAGACAGGGCAAAAGCACTCTTGGGATGAGTGGGAAGTCAGTGCAAAACTGTGGCCCAATAGCCCCATAGCAGCCAACCTTCCTGGGGCAGAGCATTGCTGGCAGCAGGACAAGGAGCTGCCTTTCCCTTTCCTGCCAAGCTGAATCAAGCTGACTTTTCCAAAGAAAGGCACCAATTTTACAGGCTGAAGCACAGGTTGTGGAAAGGGGTCAGCCAGCTGTGCATCACCAGTCCTGAACAAGCCCATCCTGGCCAGCACTGTATTAACTTGGCTGTGGAGAGACCTTTTGCTTGCTGAGCTCTTGACAGTGTTCAGCACTGAGGTATCAACACAGCTATTCAGACTTCTTTTGTATGCTTTTTGTATAGCTTGACAGGCAGCTCTGCTGCTGTACTGTGCAGAGAGTCAATTTTTCCAATTTACTTAAGAGGAATGTTTTCCTTTATTGTTGCATGATGGAGCATGTGATTGAGGCAAAGTAAGAAACTGTTGTCAGCTCTGGGCCTGACAAGCCTGAAAAAAGAAGTGTGCTGGAAAAACTAACAAGTTATCAACACCCTTGGGACAGAAGATGACTCTTCTCTTTTTTCCCCAAAGCTGTCTAATTCCACCTCAGTTAAGCAAATCATACATTTCAGCAGAAAAACTGGTCCAAGATTACTTTTTTTCAAGGATTAGCAAATTGGTGACTAAAAGTTTGTATATTTTTAGCAGGGGAGACTGGAAAAGCTGAATATGTAGTTAAGCTTCAGGTTAACATTTTAAGGAGTTTAATTGCATTTAAGGAGCCCTCTGGGCCCACAGCTTGTCTCCTATTTTGCTCAGACTAAAGGACTCTGTTCAGCATGGCAGACACCTTACCATTAAGGAGAGTAGACTGATAAATGTCTTAATGTGGTTCCTGTTGCTGCCTATAGGATGCAGAGCTACCCTAGTTATCTTTAAATTAGCCTCTCTCAGACATAGATAACAATCTGCCTGCATCGCCCAGGCTCTGCATGGGCTAATTTCTCCTGTTTATGCATGTTTCTCATTAGCAAGGAGAGTCTACCATCACCTACTCAGCTTCTTGACATGAAAAACCTCCCACTGAGCAAGTCAGCTCCATGGCATGGGATAGCTGGGCAGCTCTGCCCCAGCCCTGACCTTCAGCTCTGGGAGTCCTGTTTTGCTGCTGCTTTCTGCTGGATCTCATCTGCCTCCACAGGCAGTACCAGACCAAAGGCCACCTTTGTGTGGGCTGTAATAAGAACATAGGAGGCATTATCTTTGTCTATCTGCTGTCTGTAGTTTGATTTGGGATAAGACACTGAATGATTTCTAGTCCCCTAAGGATGTCTAACCTAGACATCTTCCCAAGATCAGTCTATCTGCAAGGATGAGTTCTCCATTATCCACATCTCTATTAACCCTGAAAATTGGGTTAGAGTCAAGGACTTCCCCTTCAGGAAACTACTCTGAACTAGGAGCCCAGAATTTTGGTTTGGTAAGAATAGTGACCACGGGCCTGGGGGATATTGTAAAACCTGGTATGAGGACACATTTTATAACCTGTTGTGCAAGTCCATCATTTCTCTCCTAAATGCAGATGTGCACAAGGAAAGCTGAAAGTCTCACCAAGCTCTTCTCATTTGAGCTGAGTTCCACATCACTTTGACACACTGCTTATTTTAAAACATAAAACACTTGTGCAGCTGCTTTTTCAAGATGTAACAGTGCCAGGTTTCTCTGTGGTTTACAAGTTGTTTTGGAAACATTCTGGTTACTTACAGCGTGTAGCTTTATTCTCTTTTTTTTTTAAGCTCTCCTCCTGAAGACTTGCCCAACCTCTCTCCATACACACACTCTCATTTTTACTCTAAACTTTAAACTGATGGGATTGTAGGGAAAGCGTGTTGGAAAGAAGCCCTCGGGGTCTTGTTAGCTTTGTTAATCCTTACTTTGGCTTTATTTTTTTTTTTTTGTCTTATTTTTCACTCCCAAGAGGCATAATGCAAAATCTGTGTGTAATCAGAGTTAGAGACTATGTGTGCTGTTCTAGGATAATATTGTCTTACCCTGCTCTGCTTAGTACCTTGAACACAACCCAAAAAGCTCACTGGCTTTAGAACAGCTACTCTATATCAGTAGTGAGACCAATGCCCTTGTCTCAGTGGCTAAACTGAAACAAATGATAGTTTTTGTCCTTGGACAGTGTTTGCTATGTAAAGATCTTATAGAGCTTAATAAACAACAGTTTAGATTTGTAAATGAGCTAAATAAGATACTGTTTGAAGTGAAATGAGGGCATTAAGGACCTCACATTTTGACCTGGGAGTGGGACCCTCAAAGTCAGTGACAGTGCAATCTATCCCACTCAGAAGCAGGAAACAGAAGAGCTTCTTTCACCAGGTTGGCGACTAGGTGGGTTTGCAGCTCTAGGAAGCAGAAGTGTAATTTTTTTTCCTTTTTTTGTCCACCCTATTGACGTCTGCCATTTCAGAGTGAGTTATTCCCTTTCATCACTCACCCTTAGAAATGGTCTTCTTTGTAAAGGCCTTTCTTCCTGGAAGTCTCTCCTTCATAATGTGATTCTGAATACTGGATGGCTGCCCTTAAAACACTTGGCAAACATTCTTTTTCTGTATTATTAACCTCAGCACAATTGTACTTCACAATGTATCTCAGAGCCAGAGAAATAAACTTTTCTCCAAAGTAAATGGAGAAGAATGGTTTTTAATAAAATACATCTGTATGATAGAATATATTTTTCACATAAGGATTGATTCTCAAGATTATTCATATGACCTGTCGCTAAGAACTAAATCCCCAGAATTTCAAATCATAGCACCGTTTCCTGTTACATGAGGCACAGGGGAGACCCTTTATATATCTGAATGCTTTGTTTGCTTCACAAAGTTTTACAAAAGAAATTTGCCTTTTGAGAGTAACTTACAAGTATCTATATCCAGTTTGTCTTGTCAGGCACGGGCCTCAGCCCTGAAAGTTTGAAGGGGCAGTTGGGCAGCATAAATCTTGTACTACCACTGTAATGCATGAGTGGATGCTGAATGGCCTGCAAAAATGTGGCTTCTCCAGCCATGATCCCAGCTCTTGCTCAGCTGCTTACTGCAGGGTCCACATTGATTGAAGTTCTATCCTACTCCCCTGGGTGTCCCTGAGAGCCCTCTCAGTCATCAGTATTTCAGACAGGCCACATTTCCTCCCTTATTCCTGCAAAAACAGACCCTATGTGGCTACATCTAAAACTCCAGCTGTATCTCATATTGACACCCGGTCCTAGGAATTCCCATCAGAAGAAAGCCTGGATCTCCCAAGCCTCTGGCTGAAGAAACACTGGAATTTCCATAGATTTTAAGTTGTTTATTCCATACCTGGAAAGGGGATATGGAAAGGGGTTGAGGATCTAACAAATAAGGCAAGGGCTTTGAAACTGAACAGCCGCTCTCCAGCATGTGCTCTACTCTTAATCCCTGAAATAGCTGACAGTGCTATCCACATGGATACCTTTAAGGAAAGCGCTGAGGAGCTGTGACACTTTTCTTTTAGCTGAATTGGCTGTGCTTGAAATACCTGTGAGATGCACCCTCTCATCCCCCACTGAGACACTGATGGCAGTGAGGAGGAAACAGAGGAGCAAAATGCCTCTAACACATTCCTGCTCAAGCATTCTGCAGCAGAGACAAGGAGACCAGGAAGGGCCACAATTTTATGCTGAATTAAAGATATAAAATCCCAGTGGACACCAAGGTGCAGTCCATCTGCTTGGGTGAATGTGGATGAGCCAAAGTACAGTGGAGTTGTCAAGACCCCTGTGCCTGTTCGGTGTGAGGACAGCTCTTTATCCTAGCAGCAGAATATGCACAGAGGGTAGAAGGGAACTCTCATCTCTACTGAGTGTCCCTTCTACTCAGCCCCAGCCTGAGAAGAGTACAAAAGCCTGTGATTTGCATCTTCTTTAATGACACTTTGTTCAGCACAACATAATTATATTTAGTAAGGAACATAGTTTAAAAATAGATTTCTCTTATACTCTAGAACCAAGCTCATTAACACTTTGTCACTTTCATAATTCATTAGTTTCAATTTCCCAGGAACTGCCATGAGCAGTGATTTTTTCATCATGGCCAGAAAGATTAAACTCTGTAGGAAGCCATAAAATTGAAATCCTTTGAGAAAGCTTGAGTTAGACGCACAATGGGAGACTCAGGCAAAAGTTCAAACCAGCGAAGCTTCAGCCCTTCCTTGATGAAGGAAAAAGCCAGAAACAACGGGCAGTTAAGAAAATAATCACTAGGAAATACAAGAAAGACAAAACAGACATAGGTTGACCAGGACAGTCTAGAATTGTGCAACAAAAACCAAAACTGCAGCTTAGACATCATGTGGAAGAAGCGGAGGCATCAGCTTACAGAATAAATACAAAGGCCTTGAGAAGAGAAAACAGATAAACAGTGTCAGTGTTTTACAAGAACACAGCACTAGAAGGCTGTGCAGTACTTTCCACAAGGTCATCAAGAAATAACACAAGAAACAATGCTAGAGACAGATACTAGGAACTTCCAAACAGAGAATAAAGGTCCCATAAACACACTAAGGACTTCTAACAATGAAGTCTAAATTTCCCTTCTTTAGCAACATCCAGCTGAAGCTCTTTCTCTTAATACCACCATGATCCAAGTGCATGAATAAGGGCCAGAACCAGGGAACTGAAACAATAACCTGAAGGAATTACATCACACTCTCACACATTCCTGCAAAGCACAACAGGTAGAACAAGCACAGTGTATTGTGACAGACACAACAGCCTCAGCACTGGAGCTAGAGTAGTCACTGTAGCACTCCATTAAAGTTCCCAGTGCTCATTCCCCAGTGGCAGGAAACTGCTAACCTGCAACAGCTTGAAATTTCAGTGTCTGGGAGCATGAATTTTGGTAGCCTCTGCCTTGGAGGGATCTTATCTTCATAGTGAGATTTACTCACTAAGGGTAGCAGAGCAGCAGGAAAGCTGGCCCGTGCTGCTTACTGCAAAGGTCATGGCAACTGTAGTATCAACCAGAGACTTATATCAAATGAGACAAACACTTATTGTTAGGAGACTATGGATTTGTTATCTGAAAATAGAAATAGGAAACTGGAATCACACCCATAATGATAAATCTCAGTTTCCCAGAACCTGGAAGAATGAGAACATCTAAGCACATCCAAGCAGGGCTTCTGAGGATAGTTGTGTTCTCAGTAGCCCTCTGTCAACATAACTGCTGCAGAATAAGGAATTCGTGTCTTTGAATTCAGATGTCTCTGAAGGATTACACAGATACCAAAAACAAATGAAAAACCAAGTGATAGGACTAACAGTGCCACTAGAGAAGAAGGAGCTGAAGTAATTGAGTCCCATGAGCCTGTGTAAGCAATAAGATGGAAATTGCTTTGGTTTGTCCATGTGATCAGAACAATGGAACTAGCAAACACAATTCTGTGGGGAAAAATTGAAGAGGAGAGGAAGGCAGAATGCTGAGGGAGACTTAAGGATATCTGCATCTGGATGGAGAAATGAGGAGGAGATCCAAAGAGTAAAGAGAACATAAATACAGATTCCAGTCAGTGCCTAAAGATGACACTCTTCAGAGCATGCTGGTGTTTGAAAGGGGAAAATGAGACAATCATAAATATATGTAACAGTTCATAATCTGGCCATATTCTGTTCACTTACTGAGTTGCCAAAGGACACAAAAACCAGAGTATAATCACCAATGAACCACTAATTCTTGTTGCTAATGCTTCGGTAACCCACAAGAAAAATTCAATTAATTCTTATCTCTCTGTTTCAGACTACTCAAAATTGCCCACTGATCTACAAATTTCCCCTTTTATTTCCTGAAGGTGACATTTTTCAATGGGCTTCTAAATATCAGGTAAAACTCAATATGTTGTGGCAATACATTTGGCTCACAGAACCCAGCCTATTTTTGCTCTTGCTTTTGATCATATTCTTGACATTCTGGCACTTTTATGGTGAGATATAGATATTTCCCTGCTCTTCAGGTGCCCTGGATCAAGTTTTACAAGCCCAAAAAGGTGAATTTTGTCTCTGCACTTTTCATTAGGATTACAGCAGTCTGGCAGATGTCTGCTTGTAGATTCTGCAAAAGTCATGAGTTCCTATAAATGGCAGCATCACGATCTCTTCCTAAGCAGCAGTTCTTATGTCAGTGAAATGTCCCCAGCTACCCACAACACACCCACAGCCAGAGAAAATCACCTCTTCCTGATTGTCTTCTCAGAGCAGGTTGCCTTGAAGATAGTAATGGCTCTGGGGGAGAGAAATATTGTCCCCAACAGTCAGCAGAGCCCTTTTACCTGTCCAAAATTGCTATTTTCTGTGTCTTTCCAAGAATTAGAAACATGGAGCAGAATGCATATATTGGTCTCCACAGGCGAATGACAACCATTCCCACAAGAGATTCTCCTGTATCGAGCCCATCATCTACTGTCCAAAAGAAAAGCACTCCTTATCAGTGATGTCTGCTTGTGTCAGCAGGTGTCTAGACAAAAACATGTTAAGAGAAAAGTATTAAATTTTCTCCCAAGGAAGATGTTCCCCACAGGAATTTGCAAGGCTTCCCCCATGGGTACTGTGCTGGGAGAGATCCAAGTAGCCATGGCAGCCCTGTCCAGGCTGCTTGAATATGTTGTTCAGAATAAATTTTGGACTGAGTATTGGTCCCGATGGTGTTAGTACCTCGAGTAATGACCCATCTAAAGCACTATTCTTGCTATTCTTCCATCTGTTCTTACTTGTAAGCAGGCTGCCCAAAAATGTCCCAGGAGAGCTGTGGGTCTGTATGATGAATTCCAGCCTGCTGAGAAATATGCTCAGTTTTGTTACCTTCTATGACCTCCCAGAGCAGGGACAGTCCTAATTATATATACTACCTGCTGAAAACTTCTGTCCTTAAGCTTCAGCAGCTTTTTGTGCCTTGTCTTCTTTAGCTACATAATGCCTGGTGATTTGGGGTGTTTTAGGCAATTTAACTATATATGTGAGGAGAAGTAGCTATGAGGCACTTACATGTGGAAACTCCTGACGCAGAGGGACTGAGACTGGTATATTTTTGTCTAAAATTCAAGCTCCCAAATGGCAGAGCTTCCTGGCACAGAAACAATCAATAGTCCCAATCTAAGCAGTTTGCTCATGTATGTGAACATGTACAGGTGCCGCCTGCTCTCTTACAGATACCTGCAACTCAGAATACCAAATCGAACCTGTGGCTCTTAACAGAAAAAAGATTCCCTTAAAACCATCATCTGTACAAAGGGCTTTATTTAATTGCTGGAGATTCAAGCGAATTCAGACTCTCGGGTTTTGGTTCATTCTTCAGAACAGGACTGGGTTTTGTCTCTATTTTTGTTTCCTGTGTCAGGACTGCAAAGCAGATGGGTTTCAAACTACAGAAATTGTTCATGGTAGATGGTTAATGAAAATCCCTGACTGAAACATGATCCTTACAATGGAAAAAGAAAAAACTCACCAAACATGATTTTTCCAGTTGTGAGAGAAAAGTGAGGGAAAGAGACTGTTTTGCTTGAAGTATGTTTTAAATTCCACATTGCAGTCTGGTATGGGTGCATACACTGAGGTTAAACTCTTAATGCTGATCCAACACAAACTGATGCTAGGAATGACTGTTGAGAATTACATGGCCTTTGTCTCTTTAAAAAATGCCTACATTGGTGTATTCAGCCCAAAATAGCAACCTGCTGGGCCTAGGCTAGAACAAAGGGAGAAGTTAAAGGAGGAAATGCCTTGTTTGGGGAATGAGATATGAACCTGAACAAGAGACAATCTTGAGCATTTCCTTGCAGTGGGATTATCTGCTGGCTAGAGAGCAAGAGCCAGGGCATAGAGGTGAGGGAGAGGAGAGCCAGGTGGGTGTCTCCTTCCCTCAGGTGCTGGAGACCCGGCTTTGCAGGAGACCAACCACCAGGCAGGCATGGCAAGGGGCTGGGGACTGTTCATAGGGCTGTGAATCACGGCTGACTGAGGAAGCTGAATCACAATAGCTGAGCTTTGTGCTCACAGCCCTGACCTGTGGCCTAGAGCAGTGTGAAGGAAGATGCACAACCTCCATGGGCAGTGCTGTGGGGGTGGAAGCTGGTGTTGCTCCCTGAGGACTGCTGGCATGCTCCTGTGGCAGCTCTGGAGTGCAGCTCTGGGGATGGTTCTTTACCACCAGTAAGTGGGAATTTCTGAGAATCCACTGCACATTTCCTTACTCTTGTCAGTGCCTGTTGTGGTGGTATGTTGTGCACAAACAGGCAAAGACAGTTTGTGAGACTGATGCCTTAGCTTTTAACTTTCATATTTTTCAAATCCTGTACTGCTAGTGTAACTCTGAAGTTTCCTGTAGCTTGTTAAGTGCTGTTCTCTTAGTATAAGCTAGACATAACAAAGCCTCTCCAGCTTGCTCTCCAGGAGGACACCCATACTGTCCTAGGCCGAAAAACTGTAAACCATCATCTTGGGGAGAGGGGGAAAGCTTGGGGAAATTACATCATTGGCTGGGTTCTGGTTGGTGAATTTATGCTGATGTCGAAGGGTGAGGAACTCGTGACCTGTTGTCCATTTTGGGATCCACTGAGGCAGGCTCTGGAGCCCAGAGTGTACATCTGAAGGCCTTTCGAATAAATACCTCCTTTATTCCTTTATTCCTTTATTCCTTTATTCCTGTCTAGTCTCTGTTTCTAGGTAGCCATTTAAGGCATTAAGAGTATAAAGCTGAAGCAAAGATGGACACATTTCTCCTGCAGATCCAGGTCTTTCTCTCTGCCTTGGGTTATTGGTTGGTGAAACTTTCTCCACCAGCCAGTGAATTTTTTTCTGATTTAAAAGCCAAAAGCTCTATAATAACATGTGAGATTTGGGCTACACAATGCCCAAATGTATGTCGTTATAAAGGAGGTCATCTTGAA
The DNA here is from genome assembly GCA_013400515.1 of Erpornis zantholeuca. Taxonomy (NCBI): domain Eukaryota; kingdom Metazoa; phylum Chordata; class Aves; order Passeriformes; family Timaliidae; genus Erpornis; species Erpornis zantholeuca. The sequence continues at coordinate 46,026 of VZTN01035902.1, read as the reverse complement.
GAACTTTGCAATATGGTGGATTGTATTTTGCCACTTAAAGGAGAGTGCAGTCACTGAATAACACCATGGGAGGGAGAAGACTGAAGACATACAAATAGGCTGTGCTCACACTGCCTCTGTGACCCAGGTCAGAGCCCACACACATACTAACGATACAGTAATTTCTATTTATTTTTACTTCAAAGCACTTTGTCCATCCAGGCCTAAACCAGATTCCAGCATGAAGAGTCACAAGGTCATCCCCATATGTATTGCAGCTATGCACATCCTTAGAGACAGATGGGCTTGTAACGATCCCTGTGGAAGTGACCTGGGAGGTTTTCTCCTTCCCATTATTTCTGTTAGTGTCACAACATTTGGATATCTTGAGCTAACTTTTCTGAAAGACAGGCTGAGATATTTCTTCTCTAGTGTCTCCCTGAAGAATCTTGTTGCATCTGGCCACCTGAAGCCAGTTCTTTACTCTTCTTTATGCAGTTACTGGACAGTCACAGAACACAAGATGTGCCAGCCAAATCTACCTGCTTTTTTTTTATCATATAGCTCAAAGAAAACAGTTGCTGACTGTCTTTTCTGCTTTTCACCAGTCCTGTACCTGGAAGGATCTGTCCTTGTATTTGAGGATGTTTTCAAACTGGTTGCCTTCTACTGCGTCAGCAGGTGAGTTGGATTCACTGCTTCCGTGGCACAGTCATATTGCCCTGCCCTCTGGTCTGTGTGTCCCCAGTCCCCAGTCCCAGCACAGACCCCTCTGTTTCCTCTTCTACCCTCCAGCCTGCCAGACCAGAAGGTGTTTCAGATGCTTGTATCTACAGTGGGGCCCATCACCCAGTTTCTAGCCAGGCACACCACAAGCACAGCTGTCCCTGCAGCTGGGAGTTTTGTCCATAGGGCTGCTTCCACAAAGAACAGAGGCACAGAACTGAGGCTAGCATGGCAGTGAGGAAGAAGGGCCCCAACTATTCATTTAAAGCAGCTTTAAGCATACACACACACACCTGGTAGCAACTCAGCAAACTTGCTAATGGACTTTTGACTGTTGGAGACTCAAAGCACTTAGTCACCTATGGGGAATCTGTCAAGGAAAGTAGTCCTGAAACAATGTATGTTCTTTAGCTAAAATTTAAAATGAAAACAAAGTGTTTGTTTGCTCAGCACAGAAATACCAAACATAACAGGTACAGAGATGGGAAAGACCTGTAGTGTCATTTTCACTAGTGGCTTTATTGATCAGCAGCTAATGAGCCCTTCTGTGTCATTAAACCCATATATCTGCAGCCTCCTCTAATCTGTGTCCTTGTGCCTCGCACACTGCAGCAATACTTCCACCACCTACTTACTCCATCCCTAATGCAGCAGGCCTCGTTGGGAGTTGGTTGTAGACTTTTGACTTCCTCTATATAAACTTACGTGACTCTTAAAGTAGCTATTTCCTTTGAAAATGAGAAAGCAGATTCAGGATATGTTTACAAGGCAGTCACGTTAGTAATTTGGTTAGGTCATACAGTAGGAACAGTCTCTCTGGAGCAGGGTACAGTGTGCTGCAGCCTACCCAGCCAGTCATATTCCCACTATTCTGAGGGATGCTTCTGTAACCAGCTGAGCTCAGCACTGCTGGGCCACAACTCCTACCTGCATGCAAGAAACCATGCTCTGCCTCACCCTCATCACTTCATTGACAGGTAGCCATCTAGATGTGTATAACCCTCTAGAATGGACATAAATTAACCCCTGGACCCATATAAAGACTTCTTTCTCACCAAAGCAAAGAACAGCCCAAATGCAAAATAGGATTGGGCATTTCTAGTCAAATGGCTGGTGACAGAGAAAACATGCTCACTTCTGCTTTCCTGCATAAAAGATCATGGCTTGAGAAAGAGTCTCAGAAAGAAAAAAAGAAAGAAAATTCTTCTATTAGCTGATGTTATAGCTGTTATTTCTGAGTGTCAAATACACACTCAGATGGTTCATGTGATTTTCCAGGCTACTGTCAAAAGACAAGATGAAAAGGGAATAATTTTCTGAGAGAAGTAGGTAATAAAAAGGCACTGGCCTACCATTTTCTGGCAGCTCATAGGAGCTCTCTGTGATGGTGAGTGTAGAGGCCTGTTCTCAGGAATGTAGTAAATTGTCTAGGAATAGCTGGAAACAGCTTTTCAGGGCTGACAGGCTCTTCTCAAAAAAAATTTTGGCCTGGATACATTACCTATCTGTAGGTGACAGGTGACTTGGTGGCTGGTCTGCAAGCTGCTGCCCCATTAATAAAACCAGATTTTTTTTCTATTAAGGCAATATCCTAAATATTTCCTGATCTTAAATATATTTTTCTAAAAACAACCAAAAAACAAAAAAAAAACATAAGGGAACTATTCACGCATACAAAATAACAAACAAAGCAGAAGGTATATGGACCCTCTTCCTCTTTTAAACCTCCTATCTGCCATAAAAAATAATAAGCCCAGAATCATATCAGTTTATGTCAGTGTGACAACAGAGTGCTCAGCAGTGCACAGAGAACCCATGGAGAACACAATACATCAGAAGAGTATGTTTCTGTTAAAAAGGTCAGAAATATGCCCCCTGCATTCATCTGTCATCAGATCAATCTGCAGTTGTCTGTATTTTTGGGGTGTGCATTTGTGTAGCAGAGACCTCCCACTCATAAGGCCAGTTTTTTCTATAATTCCTTCTACCTTGTAGACCACTTTGTAAAACCTTTTATGTGTAAAATGATCCTGCACCTTTCCTTGCTGTCTTTTAGGGACTGGCTTTTCTAGTCCTTGTTAGAATGGGAATTGAGGCAAGAACAGGTTTAGCAAATTGTCACTGGACAAGAGGCAAACCTGAACAGTTCACTGTCAGACCAAGTGCTCTGTTAAATTGCTTGAGACTTAGGGTGTGTTTTAGTGAAATCCAGCTAACATCCCCTGAGAAACTCCATCTTTTTTTTGGTAGAAATACAGCATCTTTCCAGAAACCAAGTACTCAGAAGTCTGAGAGTGGAGAGTTAGAGGGATATGTGTTTCCTCAGTGTCATGCAGCACTTCCTCACTGTCTGTCCCTTCACCCAGGGGTTTCCTTTCCCCAGGCGGGGTCTTCCTTCCCTAATCCATTGCTGTGTACCCATGCCTTACACTTACAAAGATTTTTTTTAAAAAAAGCAGAATAGTGAGAGAGGGGTAAACGGAAAGAAAAAGAACTTCAAATCCTTTCCACGCCAAAAAGATTGGCTTTTCTAATTAAAAGAATTACAATTTGCAGCACCTCACTTTTCATGGGAAGATATTTCAACCATTGTATCCTCCCCTGAGGTGAGAGGCATTCCTGCTGTTTTCAGAGGACAGAGCCAAGACACAGTGATTAAGCCAGTGCTATGGCATGAAGCATCACCACAGAAGCTGGTGATCTTTTGTGAAATTACAGCAACCCAGGCCGGCACAATGTCCATGATTCCTTACCAGCCACAACTTTGCAGAACAGGGCTGAAATTGTGAGTCAATCCAATAACTAAAATCAGGTGAAGTCTGGAATTCCTTCTGGAATTCCTAACAATTGTAGAGTTTATCCTTTTTCTGTTTTTTCATTCTATTTCTTTCTACAGGGATTTGCTGCCCTTTACCCTGAAGCTGCCACAAGCAATATTAGAAGCCAATAGCTTTCAAGACCTTGAAACTATCTCTAGTCTGGGGATAGGTAAGTCCCTCAAAGCAGTCAGATTTTCACTTGGATTTGTGAGAACAATGGTGCCTTGCACAGACATAATGCAGCTGGAAGATAGATGAACTACTGTCTTTCAAATACCTAAAGAGATCTGAATGCAAGAAGAAGATGTTTATGATCTTTATGTTCATAGAAGGCTGCGGACAAAAAGAGCACTTGCCCCTTTGGCCATAAGCCTCCACATGGATCTCTGTCCAGGGTGTGGTACCTGCAGTCTGTGTAGGCAGCAGCTTTCACCAGCTAAAGTACAGCACGGCCTCTCGGGATAACTTACACACATTGGAAGTAGCTGGCATCTGAGCTACATGGAAAACACCTTTGCAACTTCTCCTTCTGATGTGTGCGGACAATGCTGATGAAAGTGTGATATTTTTGCATTTTGATATTTCTGCTTCCTCCTGCAGGATTTCTAGTTGGTAGAGAAACGTGTATCATCCCAGCATGTTCTCTCACCTCACACTAATCACATGCAAAAAGGAACGTTATTTTTAGTGACAGCAGCAAACAAGCAAATTTTAGATTATGTGTATAAAGTTATAGAGATAGGAAAAGTGTTGCAATTTGCTGGCTTTTCAGTGGAGTGGCAAATAGCAAGCAGTGCCAAAGAGTATTTCTGCCCAGCTCGGGTCAGCCTTTCATGTTCCAAACCTTCCCCCTGAAGTCATGGTCACAAGGCCCTCACTGGCTGGGGAGCCACATGGCTAGCTCTGGCATCTTTGCTCTTTGCAACAAGGGAGCAGTAAAGGAGATGAGAAGAGGCCTCTGCCTGGGGAGCATGGAAGATCTTTTTTCACATGATAGCATGCAAGTCCCCAGAAGCAAACACCTGGAAAGCCAGAGGGTCTGGAATCTCATGGGGACCAGGGGAGGCAGAGTTGGGGTCCCTCAGAGACCAATAAGAGAAGCCTGAGGGAGTGGCCAGGATTAGCAGGGAAGGGAGGAAAAAGTGGGGCGAGGGAACACCATAGAAAAGCAGTTCTGTTAACTAAAGGAGATCTCATTTCTATTTCCTTCCATTTAACACACTCCACTTGAGACAGCTACTTCAGTTAGCCACTTTCATGCTCCTTGGTTTTCCAGTTTTCTTTTGGGTGTTGAAAACAGCCAAACAATGGAAAAAATTAAAGAGTCAGCTGATTTAGACATACTTATTAGAGCACTCTGAGTCTTTAGGTATCTATTTTTGGATCTTCTGCATCATACCTCCCAGAAAGCATGGGCAAACCACACTGGTTTCTGTTCAGGCAACTTTGTTGAATTTGACCAACAGATTTGCCTCTAACACTTTCAGCATCCTCTATTTTGAGTATGTTCCAATTTGTCAAAGCATTCTCTTATATGGGTGTCCAGCCAGCACTCACTGCTTATAAAAAGGTACTTTACAGCTTGAGACAAGTTGCAAACTTAAATTTTTATAACAAGTCTAAAAATTTGGATTAAAATGTAGGAAGTGTATGAGGAATCTGCAACCTTCAGTCTAATTTGAGCCATCAGAGGCTATCTTGATTCAGGTAACAGTTACCAGCAGCTTCTGAGAGAAGAGATTAAAGCACAAGCACCAAAGCAATATTTCCTTCTTTCCTGTACTGCTGGTCATAAAAGTAGTGAGACTTGGAAGTTTACTTGTCATGGTGTTATTTCACACCAGGCAGGTGTGTTTCTTCTGACAACAGAAGAAAACCTGCTGTTGTGTGCATCTTCCTGGGAAATGAAGCTTCCTGAAGTGCCATGCTGTCTCAGTAGAGTCAAACATGCTCAGCTACTGACTGGTGCTGTTTATTGCTTCCTGGAACAAAATGTTGTGGATACAAATGGGTACACAAGCAATAAGTGCTGCCCAAAGTGGCACTTCCAAAGGAAACATAGCATTGTCTGAAATTCTTATATGTTACTTTGAAATAACTACAAAGCAACATATGTGTTTCAAGGGGATAGAAGTAAGATGTCTATCTGCAAGCTGAATTTTTCCACAAAGGATCTGGTTGTTCTATATGCTGTCACAGAGGGTGTGCTACAGGCCCTCTAGTCCTGACCTTGCTGGTACAGACGTTATTTTAGCAGGAGAATTAGCATGATTGCACTGCACAAAGGGCACATGCCATCACAGACATTCCAAAGACTCCAAGAACCGCTTAATTATGCCTCCCAGAGCACAAGATAAGGGAAGATCCAGGACAGCAATGAGAGATGGTCAAACAGCCTTCTCGGCAATGTGAGACAGTGTGGCTGTGCTGGGAAACGCCTGCTCTGAAGCAGCCATGTTACTTTGTAGGACCACATCCTCTGTTCCTTCCCAGCCTGAGTGGAGATATGCATTTTCATCATAGTGCCTTATCCTGACTGCTACTGAGAAAAATGACCAGCTTCCCCTGTGTAGATTGGTTTACTCACCATATCCTCAGCCCAAGAGACTTCACAGCATTGCATTCTGACTTAAAACAACTTCCACTGTCCTGTATTTGCTGATACCTAGTAGAGCTGGAGAGCTTAAGGATATGGTACCCTAGCCATCTCAGATGCAAGGGGGTTGGCAGCATGGTGCTAGTATGTGCACTTGCATCTGCACATCTACTCCCAAATTCTGTTATCAAGAGTGCTGTTGTTCCTGGCAACATTTTATTTTAAGCTTCTTTGTTCTCCTCCCTCTTACAGTAAGAGATCAGGGAATAAAGCTGTTCTAAGATTAGTCACCCTAAGATAACATATGACATGTTTATGAAGTTGAATTTGTTATGGACATTAGCCTAGGCTGTGAGAAGCTAAATAGGCATTTTTATCCTGATAGGAATAGACTGTCTTTTAGGTCACCTCTTCACCTGAGAGCTGTACTCCATGCTCAGCACCAAGGGTCATCCCACACATGTACAGCTTGATCCATCCTCTCTTGGGCTCAGCATGCGATGCTTTGGTTTGGAGACACTCCTGACACCAAGCACAGGGCAGGGTTCAGGCTTTGTGTGGCAGCCCCGTTGTGTACCCTGAAATCCACATAGAACAGTGTGCCATTAGGGTCAGCTCTGTGTTCAGGGACCAAGCATGATGAAATAGTTATTTGTCTGAAACATATGGTTTCCAGGATATCCCATCTTCCCCTTATCCCTAAATCTGTGGGCAACAATACAGTCCTCATTCAGTGAATACCCTCAGAGGTTTATACCCTTTTCCTTGGTCAGAACATATGAGGTTTGCTGGATTCTATTTCTTGATGTTTCCAGTAGTGGACCCTGGGTCAGCAGCTTTAATATTGATTGAAAGCAACCAGACTTGTAAGGCAGGTTTGAAACCTCACCTTCAGGGAACAAGAAAAAGGTTAGATGTGATATTGAATCTATTAAAAAAATGTGCCAATGCTTTGTAATTTTTAAAAAACAGTTATCAAAAGACAAATTATAATAAGAGATTTCTGACAGAAATGACTATTTGCATGTGAAACACAATCTTTCTTTTGCAGTCAGAGTTGATGGCACTGAAATACTCCTTAGTCCATTGTCATACATCCTTCCTGTGTGCAGTTTTCTATCATTCTTCTCTGACACCTGCAGGCAGACAGTCCTAAGGCAAGGTGCAAGGCAGAGTGGCCATGGCTGTAGATAACGGCCATCTAGAGCTATAGACTTTAATGGTAATACTACTCTGGGGAAGGTGTTTAAAATTATATGTTTCCAGACTGATTATACTGCAAGGCAGGATCAGACCTCTGTGTAGAACAGACTGCCACATGAGCTTGCTGCATAGTAGAGTCATCTTCATCTGTTGTCTCCTGGTGCATGTTGGATCCTGGCTGTCTATGTGCACCTTACTGTTCTGAGCAATAGGGAGACACAACTTGCCTGACGTCTTCACATACTCACCTCAGGTATCCACAGCTCTTTGTATTTGGAGGGCAGTGATCACCAAACAAGGAGAGGTCCCTTTTCACAATCATTTGTATTTGTTACTTGTACCTTCCTGCTCGTACTGAAAATGCTGAACAGCATTAACAGCTTTCACTAGGTAAGTGTCCTAAAATTGACAGAGAATTCTTGTGAAGTTTCTGAGCTGAACCCCTGGCTTGAAGAACTTCACATGCATAAAACAGGCAACATTCTCTTCGCACCCTTTTGTGCAGACGTTTGAAAGTTTGACATTGAAATTTGTATACTGTTTCTTTTAACAATAAGTAGATTTTCTACATACCATTAGCAGCTAAAATTCTTCCAGATAATTGTTTTAATTTTTCTTTTTGCCTTTTTTTTTTTTTTTTTTTTGACAGATTTCTGGGATTCCTACTTAAACCACAGAAGAAGACAGGACTTATCCCACCCTGCAAAAGACTCTGCTTTCAGCACTGCCCAGGCAGACAGTTTAAGATCTACGCAGTGTTTTGCAAGTAGCACAAACCACTGCTCATGTGAAATTGAGCTGTCAATAGGAAATGACAGGCTGTGGTTCGTGAATCCTATTTTTATAGAAGAGTGCAGTAGTCCTTCTTCTCCAGATGTACCTTCTCCTAAAGGCCACTCTGGGAGCATTGATCTCCCCTCTGCCACCATGCTTACTGAAAAGAGGTCTCCTCGACGGCCCCCTCCACCTCCACCTTCTCATGCTCTCATTCAGAAATCTTCCCTGAAGCTCCCACAGGACTCCATGACTGCCTGTGAAGAAAACAAGCTACTTATTAAGCCACTGGGAAAGAGCATCGAGGAAATGAAAATTGAGGGCAGCGACGATAAAGAAGAAAGGAAGCAGAGCTGCTGGGCCAGTGAGCCCATGGCAGTGAGCCCCAAGAAGGGCTCCCAGCCCTCTGTTCGCCCACGGAGGCGGCTGAGTGAGAGGACCCTAGAGGAGAGCTGTGTGGGTAACCCTGAAAATTGTGAAACACTCAAAGGGGAAGGGACAGAAGAAAACCAAGATACAAGCACAGAGAGCAGAGATAAACTGTTGCTGTGCAAAAAGGCTGTAGAAATGCCTGGGGAAGTTCCTAAAAGGGCTGTATCACAGTTTCAGGAGGCAAAGCCCAAACATGAAGAGAAGAAGGAGGACATGCCTAACATACAAAGCAATGCCATTGAGAAAGGGAAGTCGCCTCCTATCCCACCACCAAGAAGGAAGAGGGTTTCCCAGGTACCAAGGATCCTCAGCTCCTGCCAGCCAAAGCAAAAAACAGTGGGAGAGATGGCCGTGGCCACAGGGCAGGCTGTGTGCTTGGGCAGCGCAGCTACAGCGGCAGGTGGTGACACTTGCACACACACCAAGACTGAACCACATGGACATGGCCACAAATCTGTCATCTCAGCCGAACTGGAAGGTTCGCACTTATCCCTGGAGGACCTGGGAGGCAGCACCACTGCTCAGGCATCAACATCTGAGCCAGACTCCTACTCCACGAGCAGCACAGAGGATGACCTGGAGATGCTGAATAGTTCATCTGGTAAAAAGACACGCTCCGTGATCTTGGCCAAGGCCAAAAACAGGCTGTCCTTGGTGAACCTGTCCAACGTCTTCACAGTCTTTTTGTCTAGTGACAGGAAGCTGCAGAAGAAGATAGTGGAGCTGGCACAGGACAAGGATTCATATTTTGGCAACCTGGTGCGGGACTACAGAGTGTACAGTTTAGAGATGATGGCAAAGCAGAGCTCCAGCACAGAGATGCTACAAGAGATCCGGCTGATGATGACGCAGCTGAAGAGTTACTTAGTGCAGAGCACTGAATTGAAATCTCTGATAGACCCAGCCTCCTACACCGAGGAACAGTTAGGTAGGTAACTGTGGTTTATTCATCACTGGGCATGGTTTGGGAAGGTGAGGAGGAAGGCAGAATTATGCAGACACAGGCTCTGCTTTACAGAACTGTAAACCATCTCCTAAAACCTGAGAGGCATGAATTGAAATCTCTGTGGTTGCCAGCACTTAGAGGAACAGCTCTAAAACCTGGAGACCAATGAGGGGAAAAAATCCCTTTACGAATGTTTTAAAGGGAAGAATTTAAGCAGAAGAGACGTGTTTGTGTGTATGAGAGATATACATGTATGTACATACATACATGTGTGTGTGTGTGTATGTATGCACATAGGTATGCACACACATAGGTATGCATACACAGAGCTGAATTCACTGGAAACACAAAAAGCCAACTTTCCCCTCCACAGCTGCATTCCATGGCCTTCCATGTCCTGCTACTAGGATGGAGAACTCCCTGCATGTGACAGACAGTTTAGTGGTCAATCACTGTCTTGTGGGGAGTGACAAGACTATGATGATTTTGAGTGGCAGGTTGAAGGAATCATTTGATTCCACTTTGTGCTCCTTGGATCTCAGAGGTGCAAAAGAGCTGCAAGACTGCAAGCTGTTGCAAGACTACTGCCAGCTCCAAAATGAAGTGTTCACCATTTGCCACAGACATAATTTGCTTTGGGGAGAAAAAATCTTATTTGTAACTGTTTACAGGTGTTTCATTGCTTCTCATTCATATTCTGTAAGACAATAATGTGCTCCTTCTCTCCTTGCTAAGAATTGGACTAGTCTGTTTCATATACATCCATGAGGGAATATAAAAAGAATTGTAGGACTTTTTATCGTAGTCAAAGCTGTACAGCCAGAGAAAGCATGCATGCATGCACACACATGCTACTTTGAAAGCTTGAAACGGTTTCTTGAGGACCTGAGAACCAATGCAAAGCTATTTATGGATCCCTAAGTCAGCTTAAAACAAGCTGGGAGCTGGAAGACCCAGAATATGGAGTGAACCACAGGAGTGACCAGGAATTCCAGGAGATTCTGCAGCTCGAGTATTAAGTGGGACTCAGTTTAGTAGTGTGCTAGGAGTAAAAGGCAGTCCACTGTCAGTCTCAGCAGGCTCTGCTGATTTCCCTCTCTCCCAGCAAAGGCTTCACATGATCCTGCAGACTCTCCAGCAGAACAGACTTGCTGCCAGCCCCTGCCATAGCTAGGAGCCACCTACGCTGCCATAGCCCCACCACCATTTCACTTCCCATGCACCTTGTGTAATACCTTCAATCTTTGTCCCAATAACCTTTTCCTTCAAGGTAGGGAGTGTGGGGAAAGCACAGAGAAGCCTGTCTTGAATCTTGATTAGTGGAAGTGGAAAGGACGAAGAAATAAGTGTCCTTGTTGTGCTTGGTAGAGCTGCACATGTGCAAGTATCCCACCACCTTCCCACAGACATGCCTGGTTGTGTCTAACCCTGTTCACTGACAGTTCCTTAACAGGATGATGTGACCCAGTCAACCTTGACAGGACTGTCTTCTGTGGAGCACAGGGATTCCCACTGGAAAATTTACCACTTAACTTTCTCTGCTTCAGGCTGATTGGTCCTCTTGATTCTTTAAAATAGTTGCATTTTGTATACATAATTACTGCCCTCTGGTTCTTTCCCCACTGCCTGAGCAGATGAACTCTTTTGCCAATGACCTTTTTGCCTCAATGCAAAAAGAGGATCTCTTGCAGTCCCTCTAGTTCTGCCTCTGGTTTCTAGAAGTCAGACAACAGAATTCCTCAGTCTCTTCTGCTTCCTTTAATCTCCTGCCAAATATTAAGCAAATGCTCACACATACTATTTCCTCCCCCATAGGTGGCATAAGAGGTGTCTTATGGGATCAGTAATTTGGAGCTCCTTGAGCAGTAAGGGTGAGAAACTTCTGACCAGGTATTGGTGTCTGTCTTTGAGCTGGTGGCTGAAGATGCTTTTCAGTCACTGAGAAGAAAGGGGTGCTTTGAGGATGCATTTAATCTCATCCCAAAGTGAATATCTCAAACAAGTCAGAAGGAGAGATCAGAAGGGACATGAGATGAATCACATCTGGGCATCTCTAAGGGCACGACTGTGAAAAAAATCACAGTTAGGTGAGGTTACTCTTCTCTCCCCAGAGTTAGGGATCCTGCTGCCTGACAATGCCATTCTGGTCAGCCAGGAGTCAGGCAAAGAGAGCAGGGACTGCTGGCAGCAGGAGGTCTCCTACAGCTCCAGTGACAGAGACCACACACTGCTGTTCATCTCAAGCCCGTCTAGGGCTTCTGGATAGTGTTGGTAATGAAATGTTTATTTTCTGGGATGTAACTTCTGTTCCCTTCCCACAGCTATGTAGCAGTGCTTGAATAACCAACCACATGCTTCCTTAGGACTTTTACTAGCACCTGTACTAGTGTATTGCTTATTTATGATGTGCTTTTGTGCTCTCTCTTTGTGCAGAAGTGATTGCTGAGACAGCTCTGTACAAATGTGTCCTGAAACCTTTAAAAGAAGCCATTAATTCTTCCTTAAAAGAAATACACAACAAAGATGGATCTTTACAGCAGCTGAAAGAGAACCAACTTGTGATACAAAACACAACTACCACTGACCTGGGCATCACAACCAGTGTGCCTGAAACTGCTGTGCTGGAAAAGATCCTTCACAAGTTCACGACCATGCACAAGACCTACTCTCCAGAAAAGAAAATTGCCATCTTGCTGAAGACCTGCAAACTCATCTATGACTCAATGGCTCAGGGAAACCCAGGTACAGCACTCCTACTGCAATGGTGTCCACCTTGGGTTGTTCTCCATGTATCAGAGGAACAGGGTTTATGATACAGCTGGTGTGGCAATATTCACATTGGAGGTAGCTGCGATGGTTGATGTGTTTGGTATCAGCTGTCCACAGGTTGTGTTCAGAATGGAATGGTTAGTGACTGTGAAGTTCTCTGCAGTGATAACAGGTGTAAAATATTACCTGGTTAACTTTAAACTCCATAACTCCAAAAACGAATTGCCTGTAAGTATGTGTTTTATAGATGATGTCCTTTCTGCACAGGTCTTCACACAGCTCTCCAAATATCCTCAGGTCTCTGTCCTAACTTGTAGCAGAGTAATGGTAAATTCTAGGAATGGGTCTTTGGAAAAAGACTCTTGATTTGGCTTTTACAAAGTTGTGCCTAACCTGAGGAGGAGATGCAGAATGATAGTAGTTTGTTACTAATTCCTGATGCTTCGATAAATTCTAAAAGCCACTTCTTCAGTGTGAGCCAATAGATGCTCTGAGTATAAATACAACATGGGCCAACAACAGGCCAACCACTAATGCAGAAATTAAACCCTTGGCCTGCAGACAGGATGCATCTTTGCAGATAGACCACCAAGTCCCTTCCTCCAGCAATCTGCCTTGCCAGTTTAAGAGCTTTTTTTGTGTACTGTGAGCTGATGGCCAGCCATGCCTGAATTTGGAGAGAAGCCAGGTATTAATTTGCAATAATCTGCAGTTGTTGAAGAACTCACAGTCACCAAAGGTGCTTTTAGCTGTTCTGCTTTATTTTGTACTGGCAACAGCCTTGGACCACTCATACAAAGATGGTTATGTCCCTGCTGAGCCTCACCTCAAGGTGATCTCTTGGATAGTAAGAAGCAAGCTTCAGCAACCAGTCTAGACATTAACAGCAGAGCAAGAAACCACCCCGGGGCTGAGCCTTAGCTGCAGGGTGGAAAGGACCTCTCACTGTCTGCAGGTATTATGAGATTATCTGGAAATACGTAGGGGAATTTGCTGTAACTTTGTTAAAACTATTGTGTGAAGTTTGAGAATAAATGTGGTTTAGATCAAGGACTTGCAAGCCTCATTAAAACCCACAAGGTCTCTTTCTGATGCTGGTGATATGTTACGTATGCATCACACCGTAGCTAGCTCAGGGCTGGAATTTCTCTGTTGAAGGAAATACTGCTATACATAGTTGTGTCACTTTAGGTAACAGAAATGAGGGCTCAGGGAAATAATTCAAAAACCCCTTCATGTTTAAAATATTGACATTAATGAAATCAGATGGTTTCATTGTGGTTTGTTACGCTAACCAAAGCCCTGCATTTTGGCCAGCTGTTTTCTCATCCTGACTACTACTGCCAGCAGGGTATAGGTTGGAAGCTGATTTCACCCCTGTGCATTCACTTCCCTCTCCTATATATCCAGTTCCCTCTCCCTTACATGTGATCAGTGATGCATATCAGGGCTTGCCCAGAAGAAAACTGGCCTGGAATTATGGAATGTACCCCAATGAGTTCAGACCAGAAAAAGAGGCTAAGGGGAGAAGAATGCTGGGTCTAACTCCTGGAAAACAGCGACCTTGGAGAGAAATTGAGTGAAATGCACTGTAGACCCACTTAGAAGTAAAAAGTGTGAAACCTCTTCCACAGAATGAACTGAACCCAGATCACTTTCATTTTCCACTTGCCAAGACAAGTTTTCAACAACATGAAATATTTTTCTGACTGGGAATTCCAGCTGGTAGCATACAGAAGAGCATGCTGTGAAGTACTCAGAGCAGATTTCAGCAGGTGGGAATTCTCCTGCTCTCTGCCCATCTCAAAGAGCAACAGCACAGGGCCCTTTTTACTTTCAGCCAGCCATGAGGCAGCACAGTGTTCTTCACACAGGAAGAGCAGAGGCTATGCTCAGCTTCCTGTGCACTAGCTTCTTCTCCTTTTAGCACTTTTTCCTCACTGCTGAATTAGAAAGTTCCCTCCTCTTCCAAGATCAGAGCAGGTGGAATATAAAACTAATCGGTCCCTCTGCTGCAAGACCAAAATCAGTCTACCTCTGTCCGAGAAATTATCTGTTCAATAACGTGGAAACTACTTATGTCGTTTGGCTTAATTTGCAATTTGTCAGCTCAGGCCAAGGCTTAATTCACTATAGGCTGACCATAGGATGAGCTGACTAAGAACATGACTTCATATCTCAAAGCAAACTTCAAGCACCACCTGATCAGGCACCTTTTTTTTCAGACACATATGAAAATACAAAGTTTTTAACATTTTGAGACCCATGTACATAAGTCCAGGTTTGTCCCAAGAGGTACCAAGTTTTCTTTAAAACTAAGGACAGGCTTGTTTAGGAACATCTGTACCTGTGGTAGTGCCCATCTTTGCACTGCTGAAAGAGTCATGAAACTTTGAAGTCTACCTTGATTTACTCCATGTATATCGACATTTTAAGAAAGGAGGACATCTTTGGTTTTATTACAATTCATACTACATGACAAAATCTGCCTGATAAATTGGCTGTGGTTGAAATCCCTGATACTTAAGACTAAGAACTGAATGGGTCAGATCCTCAACTGGTTTAAACTAGCTTTTTTTCTTCAAGCTGAAGGCAATCAGCTTGTGGATATGATTAATTGCAAGGAATTAGGAAGGGAAGTTCACAGTCTTTGTCGTACACCTTTCTCTCAAGAGACCACTGAGTACAGCTCCATGAAAGAATTGAAATAGGATTAATCTCTGGCAAAATCTCACTGTAGGTGGCCACAGAGGAATATCAGGCCCAGCTTCTCATCACGTTGTAGAGTGAGTCCACGGAATCCAGATGATTCATCTGGCTATATATATATGTTTCTGCTTTAGGGTGACATGACTCAAGGCAAACTCCAGTGACAATATTAGTTAATTCATTACCGGCTATAAAAGAAATTAAGGTCCACTGGTTCAGATGCTCATATGGACTGCGTAGGCAGTGATATTAGTAAGTGAATCCTCACCAAAGACACAATTATGATAGTACTGGAATGTCTCACTGAGCTTTTCCAACTTCTATGCAAACTTAAATAACAGAAACATATGCCTCCAAGAATAAAACCTACAATCTGAAAATTTGTAACCTGCCTGCTAAAAATACTAGGAATGTTTATTAAGAATAAAATGCATTTAAAAATAGGGGGGGGGAAAGAGTTTGGAAACCCCCCACAAAATGGCTGGCATTATTTTTGACACTAGAAAAAGAAGAGGCAGGAATCAAGCAGCTCTTACACTTGCAAGACATGATGTAATATGCACAGGGACAGCTGGGCACATAGCTAATTTATGTAGAAACACTGTAATGTTATATAGAAAAAAAACCCCTTATTATGTATCTTTCAGAAACACTTTTATTCAGACAAAAGATTAAAAGTATGTTGTGTGATATGAGTAGAATTAGAACCTCTGCTTTTCATCCAAAAAAAGTGACACCTGTAGAGTGAGAAACGATGCAATTCTGCAATATGTGTGATGTGTACTGGCAGTGGTGTGCTGCTTGGGAGCTGCCACTGTGGAAGAGAACTGATGGAAAAACAAAGAGCAATAGGCATTGGTTTATGAAGAAAAACTGTGAGAGAAATAGGTCAAATTTGGTCAGACCATGAGTGAGGAAGATCAGGGATGGAAAACTAAGTTCAGGGGGGAAGTTTGAAAGATGGGCAGACTGTTTTCAAAGGAGATTCAAGAAGAATGCAGGTACAAGTTTCTTACTGCAACATTTCTAACCTGTGAACTACCTAAGGTTATGAAGCTCCATTTTTGGACTATCTTTGAACTGCACAAGCAGCTGGAGTACATAGTACAAAACTATAGTTTGTACTAGTGATGGAATTGGGTAGGTGACCAGAACATCTGATTTAATAATTTCTATTGCATAGTTTTATATGGCTAACGTGCATACCCTGGCTTTTGGAAAAAGAGGATAGATAGAACATACATTCCATTGGAATATTTCTCTTCCTTAGCTTTTAGAATGAAGTTTATTACCCCTACAAAACAGAGCAGCCAGATATTAGCTGCCCTGATGCACTCCTATAAGTCCCTGAAGCTGACAAAAGCAAAGCCATGTGTTTTCAGTGGGAAAGCTGAGCTTGTGTAAAGGAAACTGAACTCTAACACTTCAGGAGCCAATGTAGAACCTGTGCTAGAAGCTCCTGAAGTTGTCAGTGCAATCCCATTACTCTGCTTATTATCATATATCACTTCTAAGAAGGAAAATAAAGCTATACATAACAGGTTTACTTTGATATCTTTTAGAAGAGAATATTTGTATTTAAGTTATTTTTAATGAAGATTGATGGACTAGAGATTTTGGGTTTTCTGACGTCTAAGCACAATTTCTACGTTTGCATCAAAGAGCCAGGTCAAATTTTTCATGGAGAACAAATTCCTCTGATCTCTAAACCATACATTTTTGAAGTGGATTCATGCTGTCTGCATCTATTAACTTGCTTAATTCACTATATCACAAATTAAACCTTGCTGAAAGTAGTATGGGATAGACAAGAGAGAAACATGCTAGTATGTGGAAGGAAAGTCACAATCTTTTCGTATGATCTTGAACAAATCCCAGTTAACCTTTCTGCACTTCAGGTTTCCCAGCTACAAACTGAGGCTAAAATTCATATTTTGTGGAGATTTCCTTCTAGACATCAAGCTAGCGTTTGTAAAATATTAGAGCAAGGTGCAGGGCATCACCCCTTTCTGCTGGCTTTCAGAATATGGACAGAAAGAAAAGAAATGCATGAATGTGTTAAAATAGGCCATAATTTCTTTATGGAGGCTTGGGCAGGATTCCAGTTGCTTTAAATCATGTATTTAATTAATACTCATCTATTCAAGTGCTGCATCCCAGCCAGGAGCTGACGTTGTATTTGCTTTGCTATAAACATAATAGGATGATTTTGTGGCAGAAGAGAAGGCTTATTTTAAGCTTCTTAGAGATATTTATGAAATAAATGTTTCCTGACCCTGCAGGGAAGAAGGGGAAATAAAGCAAGCAAGTAATATCTGGAGTAGGACACCACCACCTTGAATAGGCAAACTCAGTCTCACTTTCACTGAGAGCAGTGGCAAGGTCAGAGCTAGATTTAACTCTGTCAGCTGCAAAAATACCCCTCTGTGAGAGATCACAGACAGAGCAAGCCACACAGGTCTAGGAATTTGGCTCAGGCCCAGCTTGAAAGTAGAGCTGGGGAGGCAGCAGCCTGCAGAGAATACCCCTGCTGCAGCTCCCAGATGAACACTGGTTAGTGCCCTGGTACCTTTCATGCCACAAAAAGCACATGGGTTATACAATGCTGAAGCAACCTCTCAGGTATGTTGGTTCACAGGCATCATTTCATCTATCTTTGTAGACTCCTGCTTCTGGTCATATTTGAGTTTCTGACAGCACCTATTATCCCCACGGATGGACTGAGATACAGAGCACCTCTGAGCTGTACATCCCAAAGCTTCTCCCTGTTCATGCAGGAGTCAGGAGAACAGGCGAGATTTGGAGTCCTGCCTTCTCAGGCACTTTTCCTTGGCTCCATGTGCAGTCAGTGGAGAGAAGCTATTGCAATGCCTACAAGGTGCAATGTACCATGGCTGACCTGCCCTTGGCCACGCTGGAGGTTTGTGGCAACACATGGAGTCAGAGCTAGATCACTGGTGATTAGTTTTGTATTTCTCTTGTTGACACATTCTGCTGCTGCTGACTTCAGCTTTTGCTGTGGATGTCACTATTTAAAACTGGATATCGTAACCACAGGTGGATGAATTAAGGTGATATCTAGTAATTTATGCAGGTTGTGAGCATACAGCATATGGAGTATGTGTTCTTTCCATTCTTTCAGTCAGACATCCCTGCTCAGCGTTTATTACTCAAAAAGAAACCATATATCAGATTTTCATATTTTAGGCATATAAACAGCTGGGAGTCCAATAAAATTTCTATGAAGTCTTAAAGTTGAGAAAAGTTTATACCAAGGACTGGAGGGCAGAGCAGCTAAATCAGCTTATAGAAATGAGATAGACAGCATGAAAAATAATTGACTCCATGCCTGATTGTACGTACAACCAGTTCTCAGTCAACAAAAAGAAACAGATTCTCTAGGCATTCTTGAGAGCTGTCCTCTAACTTTCACTTCTGTTGACACCAGGAGCTGATGAATGGGGACATGGAATTGTTTAGTTCCAAGCTGCTGTTTCCACTCTGCATTAGTTGGTCAGTCTGTTCTCTGTTCATGATCTATTTTGGTGACATGTAAAAAACCACTAACCAACCAACAAACAAACACCCAGGGTTTTTTTCTACAGAGAATAGGAATTTATATTGTAAAGTAGTAACTTTCTTGGGTGCCCTATCAAACACGACATGAATTAGTCATGAAAGAGAAGTAGTAGGGGAAATACTGATACTGGCATTGCACTGGAAATCCCTGGGCCTTCAAGAAACTAGAATCATTCTATCCATGCCACTGGTCAGTAACTACTAGATCATAAAGAAGAAGTTTTTAATGAATGGAAAATTAGCCTAAAAAATCTTTGGTATTTTGTATTTTGTATTCCTTTATGCTGGTTCTATACAGAACTAACTCCATTGGCATCTGGTGTACTTGGAACAAAAGGAGAATAGGGATTTTTCTGTGAAGTTTTTCTGCTACATTTTCATGTCTCAGTTTTGTCTTTTGTTTTTTTTCCTGGAAAATATTAAACAGCAGTAACACTAAGCTGCTTGTATTAAGGTAATGTATATGACAGTAATGAATTGAGACCCTTCACAGAGCTAAAGCTTTCACAGAGACATAAGCCGAAGAAAAATCAGACAAAAAAATGTCCATCCAGATGTTAATAGAACAATAAAGTCCATTTATAGTTTTGTTGAAGACCTAAGGCTGTGTGTTTTAACTAAAGGCAGCCATAACAAAGCAATCAGAATTCAAAGTGTTGTCTAGCTTTCATTAAATAAATTGCTATGCTGTGGCATTTGTGGGCTCTGTTAGAAACAGACTGAATTACAGCCCTGATGATCTCTCAGTCTCTAACACTTTGTTTTAACTGGATCAACTCTGTTCACTAGATGTATTACTGGGTTTATTTCAAAGNTTTTTTTTTTAATCGGGGGCTAAGCTTATGTTTATTTGAGGCTTTAGAAGAATATCTTTCTTTGCCAGTGGAGAATCTGCATCAGCTATGAATGACAAAAAAAGAAATCTGACTCATGGCAAATATTTGAAATAAGTCAGTTGGGACATTTGAGAAATGGGAATGTATGCCCTACCATGGGAAAGCATGTGTTCTATGGGCCAAAAATGGCTACAGCATAATTTCACCAAAACTACATCAAGGGTAGCTTTTATTCCTTGAGGTGAGACAAGCAATCTCAAGACATACATAGCCCATGAAACATATCCAAGTGCACAGGTGAGAAAAAACTCCCCACAGCCTGAGGAAAGACATTTAGAATGAAAGCAGATTAGGTCAGATCAATTCTGAAGGTTGGGAAGACAAGGTCTGGTAAGAAACTTGCTATTGTGGGTTCTCCATGATGAATTTATGCCATGTTGGTTGAAAGTGAAAGCATCTTTCAAATGAGAGAAGTTATCCTTGTGTTCTTTGCGTTTTATGCAGTAGCAATTATTTATAATGATGAGTGTTAGCATGGGATTTTTTTGTCCTCAGAGATCCCAAAGAGCTCTTACAGATTGCATATTAGATCACTTTGTTAACTTAGTTGATATGAATGTCTTAAGCACAGAAAATATTGAGCAGATGGTGCACACCAATTTCAAAAACTAGTTTTAAGTCCAAGGTGAAAACCTTTCTGTTTTCTTAGCTAGACACCATAGTTAGAAAGATGATTCCTCTTAGATCCTAGCTCGTGGGAGATTGTTTTAATTAGGAACATGTAGTGCAATGTTTTGCCTTCTGAAGGGACATAAACACAGAAGTCCTCAGTCCTAAACCCACTGTCTCAAATCCTATTTCCTGGTTTTTGGTCCCACACATCGAGCAAGCTTAAGAGAATAAATACTCCTAATGCATGTAGACAACTTCCCTGCTAATATTGCCACCATCAAATCAGAGGAACAAGCTGGAAGCCTTTACTCTCTTCAAAAATTGCCACTTGCCTGTGATAAATGAAGTTAAATTTATATTTCTCTAGTTACTTTATAAGATCCTATTTTGTGCTTGAAGCAGGTTTACTTACTTTTTAAAGTGATCTAACTTTCTGTTTTCAGCATTTTTTCTTTACTGGTGCTTTTGAGCTTTAACCCTTCAGATAATGTAAGCCAAGGTCTATAAAGGATTTGCTGTTTGAGAATTTGACACTGTTGTGTGGGAACATGGTTTTGTGGTGTTATTGGGACCACACTGTGTTTCTCTTTGCTCAGGGAAGCCCTATGGTGCAGATGACTTCCTCCCTGTGCTCATGTATGTGCTGGCCCGCAGCAACTTGACTGAAGTCCTTCTGAATGTGGAGTATATGATGGAGCTCATGGACCCTGCTCTGCAGCTAGGAGAAGGTAAGAGTACTCATAGGATATTTGCTTTGGAAATAATTTGTCTCAGTTCAGTGTTTGTGAAAGTGGGGCAGCAGGGCTCTGGCTAGATTTTGTGGATAATGCTTTGGCCAATCTTTTCAAATCTGAAGCTCTAAAAATGTTGCCAAACACTTTAATTCCTTTTAGCATTGCAGTGCCTTAAGACACAAGCTAGAACGGCAGGGACTCATAAATGATAACTGAGGTGCTGGATTAGCAACCTAAACAGAGGCTTCCTGTGGTCCTTGGCCCAAAGACTAAAGAGCTGGAAGGTCTTTGCTAAAATTAAACAGCTCCTGCAAACATTTGTGCTGATACTTTTATTTACTCCAATGAGAAAAGAGCACATTTCTTAAACCGCATTTTATGCCTGAGGCCCTACATCATTCTCATGGTCACTCTACTCTTAAATTTGAGTGAACCCTCTGATAGTGTTCTCTGAGCATCATAGAGAGAGAGAGAGAAGATAAAGTTATGTTAGAGAGGAATATTGAGTTTAGAAGTGACTAAAGACCTCTGTTATTAGAGAGGCAAATACCCCAGGGAACTGTGGGCCTCTAGTTTCTTAAATATAGCTTGGAAAGTACATACTTCCCAAGTGACAATTACCAACTACACACTCTGAAATAGGAGCTCAGATTATTTATCACCAAGTAGTCACTAAACCAATAAAATGGGGTCTATTTTAGACTTTGCTTTGGTAAGTACTGAGGTTCTAGAAAGGAGTCCTGGATGAATAACAGAGGACTAATTTTATTTATATTAAATGGGGATATAAGTCTGAAACTAAGCATGTCATCCCAGCACAGTGCAGAGTGGGACAAACGTAAGTATTAATAGAATGATTAGTAGCAATACAATACATTGGTAAGGTGTTTCTGCACAGGCTAGTTTTTCTGCCAAGGAGGAATCTTAGAAGGAAAAAACATTAGCTGAAGCACAGCATTTTGTGGACACAATCAAGCTGTTTCTGGTGACTACACTGCACACAGGTTCTTCATTTCAAAGGGGCACACTACTAGGCTGGTAACTGAAGTCATCTGGATTAGGGAGCTCAGGGGATTGAAAGCAACTCTGGCTGGAATTTCTCTTAACTCATCAATGCAAAGACTGTGTGAAATGGGCACTCCAGTCAAAAGGGAAAATTTTGTGAGGGAGTTCCAGATCAAACTGACTGAATAATTACATCAGAAAGCACACTCAGAATAACTGCAAATATGAGGAATGGAGGAAAAAAAGAATATCTCAGTGAAGACAGCTCTGAGATTGTGAAGTTTAGAACTGGCAAAAGTTAAGTAAGGCCTTTCGAAATTGAATAACAAAAGGTGATTCAGGTACAGAAATTAAAGGGAAAAAAGTAAAGCAGAAGTGAGAAAACTTTGAAATTGCCCAGGTCAACATAAAAAATCACTTAAATTTTGCCTCCTAATGAAAAATACACTTTGAATTCGTTTAATAGCAGTGGTGATGCTGACTGCTGGGGCAAAGGCAAGGACAGATTACAGGAACAACTGGATGGAAATAAAATTGGGAGTGGGCAACAATTTTTTAAAAAGTTGTAATGAATTCCTGTTGTGGGGGACTCAGAGATCTTCTTTCCTGGATTCTGAGGGAAGGGATATACCCCATCCTGGGTCCCATCACAGCTACCTCTGACTCAGCCAGAAGAGGAGAAATATTGAATGATGGGCAAAGGAGGGTAGAAACTATATTTAAGAGAAGAAAAAAAAGTGGCACTTTTAGGCTTCTTAGTCTATTCTCAGCACTGTGGGAGACAGTAAAGAAAAATGAGAATGTTTTGGGCACAAACCTTCGTGACTGTAGGGCACTCCTCATCGATCCACCAGAGTACAGGAAGTCAAATGGCAGTGTCTTGGTCTCTCCTCTCCTACATCGAACTTTAATGGCTAGCTAAAAATACTGCTCTTAAATCAAGGGCTATCTTTGCCTCCCTGAGGCAGCCAGCCATGCTGACCGTGGGCTCACCAGCGCCTGAGGAACCAGCGGGAGCCGCGGGCTGCCGCGGGGATTGGGTGGTGTGCGAGTGCCATCCAGAGGCACTGCAATTGGTGTGAAACTCCCTGCAAGCAGGGACCCGCCGGCAGGTGTTAGCTGTCCCGGCTGTGCCCTCCCGCCAGGCACCGGGATGCGGGGGCCGGAGCAGAGGGTGTCCCCGCCGCCCCGGGACGCTGCTGCTCGGCAGCCCCGCGGCCTGGCTCTGCCCGAGCCCGAGCCTCCCCCTTCTCAGACGAGGGCAGAGCACTTCCATCAGCTCTGGCTCGGGGCTGCCCTGCAACCAGAGCAGCATCTCTGTCCTTCTCAGGGCTTATCGGCACCTCTGGGGATAAGGCCAGTTTTTATCATGGCCCAGCTGCCACCCTGTGGCTGCAGTTGGTTATTTATTTCCCGCTGCAAGAAATGTCGCGTCAGAAAGGGGGATTCTGAGGGAAAAGGGCTTTTGCTGCTTTATCCTGTTTCTCTGCTTTATGAAGATTTATCCTGCAACTTTGAACAGTCCGGGAATTACAGCTGAACACCTGGGCTGCCTGTGTAGTCAACAGAGAATGGTGGGAGCAGAGGGTGACTTGTTCCTGCAGGTCTGAGACATCCCCCAACACTGTTGAGCCCACAGAAGACCCGGGGTCCAAACATTCCAGAAGTGTAGCTGGAGTTGGGGGGCTGGATCCAGGCCTTGTGCTTTTCCTGCAGTACTCTACGATTGTCTCTATTTCCCTGCATTGGGGGGACTGCTCAGGAGGCCAAGTTACAGACCCATTGCATGGGCCCTGTTGAACACAACAAAGAGATGGCCATGGCCCAAAGAATAAATATCTGTGGCTTGGGCTCGTTTGTGAAAGCAGCTTTTGTATCTCTTTCCTTTCAGCCTGTGTTCCCTTGGACGACATCTACAGCCTCAGCAGTCTGGGCAACAACACTGATTTGGAGCAGGAGGGGCTGGAGGACACTGGTCATTAGGTGTCCTTCATTTGGCTAACATCAGTGACCCCTGCACTCCCTCCAGTGAGGCACAGGCAGTGCAGCTGCCCCTGTGTGGGCACCAGCAGACAGGGTGGGAGTGGGACTGAATGGCCCATGGAGGTGTGATGTTCATACAAGACTTTCACCTTTTGCAGGCTCCTATTATTTAACCACCACCTACGGGGTCCTGGAGCATATCAAGAACTATGACAAAATCACTGTCACACGGCAGCTGAGCGTGGAGGTTCAGGACTCCATCCACCGCTGGGAGCGACGGAGAACATTGAACAAGGCCCGGGCTTCCCGCTCGTCAGTGCAGGTAGCTGGCATGTTCTAGGGACAAAGCCTTCCTGCTTTCTCCATACTTAGAAGTGTTTATTATGGTAATTATTTTAAAACGAAATTAATCAGAATCACTATTTAAAAAAACAGTACATCTGGGGCAAGATTTCTAGATCTTAAAAAAACCCACCACATTTGAAATACATACTAATTACAAAATACATTTTGAAATCTTGAAGTACACTCATAATGTTGTAGTTTTAAATATGACTGCAGAATGATTTTGTTGTTCATTCTCAAAGGAGGTGTGTTAGGAGCCTTTGCATGTGGGAGCTGTAGTGGGGACTCAGGAGCCCCTCTTATCCATCTCTCCTAGTGCCTGGGGAAATATGGACTAAACTGAGATGTGAGCCGGCTATGCAAGGCTGCTTCTAGATGCTGTAAAGCTGTAGGAGGCTCTGAGACATCCCAAGAGACAGTCAGTCAAGCATCTTCCAGTGCCTGTCCAGCAGCAGGAAAGACCAGTCAAGGTCTGGTTAGTTTTGAAGTCCATGCTGTGCATGGCCTGGCAAAGATCTCCGTGTGCACCAGTGGGAGAGGGTCTCAGGACAGATGGGTGCTCTTGGCCTCCAGCTGTAGTGAGGTGCAGATCCAGGCGGGCAGGATGCCCTGCCAGCCCCATGTCCTGTGATCAAATTGTCACCCACAGGGAGGCAGCAAAGGCCACCTCTCAGATTCTGTAGAGCCTTCACAGTGCAGAACTGAAAATTGTGCATGCTGAGGGGAAAGCCAGAGGAAAGTCTCCTGTGGTGGAGAGTAGTCCATGTAGTGTGAAAGCATGGAGTTGAACAGAGTTCCCAAATTGCAGTCAAACCAGTCCCTGATGATCTCAGAAACTGTGAATGGTGGTTGAGATACAGCAAATACCCATCCAGCCCTGAGTGCCGCTCTGGCAGTAGCTTGTAGAAGTACCTAGCATGGAGCATAATAGCTGAGCAAGCACATGACACATTTCCCCAGAAGATTCCCACCACCTCCAACAGCTGAAGGGCCATTTTCCATCCCTTTGAAGGAGGGGTAGTATCAGAGACAGGAAAGCCCATCCTGGCAGAGCTAAACAGCTTGCTGATATGTTCAGCAGGTCTCTGCCCATCCTTCTGCCTGCCTTAATCAACTGCAGTGACACTCCTTAAATGCAGTTTGGAAGCCCATAGTCCATGCATTTGGAAATTTCACTTCTGCTGGGGAACCTCATTGCTTTCTGAACAAAATGGTTGAGACTTGTTTTGAAGTTCATAGATGCAAATTAAACACACAGGTTCCACTGAGACCAAAATCTCTCTAGATGCTGTTCCTTATGTGTTTGGTAAGATGAAAGTTGTCACAACAGTTGTTGCTGCCTGAAACAGGATACAAGTAAATCAGCCTTCTCAGCATAACTTCTGCTATTTCCTTACTGATGGAAGGAAGTTCAGAGGACACATCCTCAAGGTGCTGTTTGTGTGATTGTGAAGTTGCAAGGTCACCACACTGCCAGTGCCATAGTCTTTCTGGGAAACAGGAGGTTTTCAGGCCAGATCTCTGACATTTGTGGTCTGTTATTCTTGTCTGTCACTTCTTTTCAAACCTTTTCCTCAGGAGCTGTAAAAGGATGGGAGAACGAACCATTGCAGATAATTCTCCAAGGATATTCACTAAAATCAGAAAAAGTGCTTTAACTTCAGTATCTTTGTGGTGCTAATTATTTGGTAAAGTGCTTGTTTAAGTATGTGCTGATTCAGAGCCTGTCGGGGAGAATAACTAGGACGTTGGAGAATGACTGGAGGATACTTGGGAGCTCTAGGCAGCGAGTTTTTTGACTGAATTTTACCTCGTTCAGTCCTAGGTTACTGTGTTAACTGCAAGGTCTCTCATGTTTCTCTTCAGGACTTCATCTGTATCTCCTTTCTGGAAATCAGTGGTCAATCAAGGACACTTGCTTCCCGTCGTGACACCACAGCTGAGCAGCTGAGCCAGCAGTGTGCTGAGAAGTTTGAAGTGTCCCAGCCCAAGGAATATGGACTCTTTGTTTATGTTGATGACAAGTGGCTGCAGCTGGACAGAGATGCCCTTCCTCACCATATAAAAGCCTCCCTGCTGAAGAGTGAAACCAAGAAAGATTTCCATTTTATTTATAAACTGATAGACCATAAAACCCCACCAGTTCCAATTGTCAAAGAGTCAGACTTTTCCTAAGGGCCATGCTGCTTTTTTTCTGTCTTTGCTGTCATCCTGAAAGAGCTGCATAATTTACTTTGTGAGATCCTCTGGTGTCTGCAGACCTCAGAAGTTCTCTGGAGTGTGGCCTTCAACACAGGGCAGATGGGCTAATTGTAGATGGTGTCTGAACACACGGCATTTCTTGGTAGAGGTCATTTGCAGAAGTAAAAGGAGCATTCAGGAGAACATTCATCCTCTGGAAAACTTGAAGTATCAAGCTTCAGAACTTCTCAGTTGCAACCAGCCAATACTGCAGAATATAAATGAATAGTAGAGAAAATCCAGAGATCTTGCAAAAAGGTGGACATTTACTTTATAATAAATGATGGCAGGTGTGAATCACTTCTGTGCACAGGGCTTTTGAAAGGTCTGCACACACCTCAATCTGTTTGGAGGTAAGACTGTATTTGTGCCTTACAGTACAGTATTTGTTCACCCAGTTTAAATAAACTGGATCTTGTCTGATGTATTCAGTGGCATAGGGTTGCCACCTGTAAAACTCCATCTCTGTCTTGCTGTCAACAACATTTCTTTGCCTTTGAAATCCACATAATTACAAACAATGCAAAATGACCCCATACTTTCACTAAGACTATGTTTTCTGCCATCTATCTATTTGTCACTGAAATCAGGTAGTATAGGCATTTCACCAATGCATTTTTCCTAAAGATTGAAAGTCTTTACCATTGGTTTTACATGTACAGCAGTTTTATTCACGTTGGCTGTTTGATAGTGTTTGGTTAATTGTATATTTATTTCAATGTGTGATATGGTGCAATTATTTTAAAATAAGCCTTTGTAAAGAACTTAATAATTTGCCCAGTGTATCAAACCAGATTACAATTTGAAAGTCGAGAGGAATTAGAATTAAATACCAATCCCTTTTTACACGGCTGTCATTTTCACAAGTGTTATCCTACCTATAATTCCCACCAGGTTATTACTTTAATAAATTGCAGACAGAACTTTATAATTCTCCTTTCTCTGTGTGCTTTTAATCATTCAGTCATTGAAGACTTAAATTTCCCATAATAAATAAATTCCCACAGAAGATATTGACTCAAAGCAAAAATGCATTTCATTAAATTTGAAAACAATTTTTCAGGATTGGATAATGGAAGCAGGAGGCTTAATTGCGAGACAGGTCCATGTCTGGGTGCCTTCATACAGGCAAGATTCCTACCGTGAACACAAAATACTGTGTTGTCTGCATGCAGGAGGCCAGTAACCTCCACTGCAGCTACACCAACTCAGAATCAGGCCTAGAAAAGCTCTGACTACAAAGAAAAGGTGTTTTACTCTGGGATTTGCTCAAACTTGCTATTGTTTCCTCCCAATAACATTCAAAAGAGATTTAGGGCACCTTGGGCCAGGTTGCCCAAGATCTCTGCCTTATTCCCGAAGCTCCAAGGATAAAAGGGTATTACGTGCAGCTGGTCACTGTCTCAGTCTCTGGGGCTTGAAATAAAAGTCATGTCTATGTGCCCCAGCTGTTGCCAAATCTGCATACAGATAGCAAACCAGTGCTGTGCATCTGCCAGCGTGGGCTGCGTGCACATCTTGTTGGGAAGGGACAACAACCAAGAATGGGGAACAGTGAATAACAGCAATCCTGGTTTCGAGGATATCACATGCAGACCTTGCAGTGTGTGACACCACAGCTGACTCCAAATTCATGGTTATTTCTGCTGAGTGCAGCTGTTGGCACCTCTGCCTGGCCTCTGGGCAGCACATCTGCCAGATGCCAGAGCTGAACCCGTCCCTCATGCTGCCATCATCCTCCTGTGGGGTTATGTGCTCCCGCTGGGAGCCTGTGCTGCTCTCAGGGTGGCACTTGGGATGCCAGGGCTAAACCTGAGACACAGGTTTACAGTACCGATCTGGAGGTGATGCTGGTCTCAGGGCCCCGAGGGCACTCACAGGTGTGGCTGTCTCCAGTGCCTCCCCGGTGCCTCCCCAGTGCCCCTCCACCCTGCCCATGGCGCAGGACCCCACTTCAGCCTCCCAGGGCTGTCAGCCCCTGCCCCAGTGATGCTGCAGCAGGACTGGTCTCCAGCTCCCCTGCCCTGCCTGCCCTCAGCCTGTCCCATAGCCTGTCCCCATTCCCAGGTGTTGGATGTCCAGGACTGGGGCGTTCCCTGATGGTCCCCTGATCCTTGGCCTGATCAGGTTATCCTTATACTGTAACATTCACAGTCAATGAGCCTAAAAGTAATATGATGGGTAAGAGGTTAAAGTAGAAGCATGGAAGGAAAGAAGCTAGGACAGATATTCTGCTGAATATTTCTTCAGAGCAACTGGACTTTGCACCAGCCAGGGTCAAGCAACTGATTGATGAAATGAAGCACTCCAGCACCTCACAGTGTCCTGGGACATCTGAGTCACCAGCTGGACCTTGGGTCTAGGGGGAAGTATGGGATATAGAGCTGGTCAGTGGAGTCTGTGGAAACAGTGCTAAATACAAATGGTCTCAGACCTAAATTTACCAATGTCTAGACCCAAAATCAGACATGCGGATTTCAGTTTTTGAAGTGCAAGGAGTGCCTTGAACCTTTGAATTTATGTAGGCTTTTACAAAGGTTCTCAAATTGCAATGTAACATTTTCCTCTGGCATAACAACTGCAAATCTCTGATTTGATTTGCAAGAGTTGCCATGGCTCTTCCACACCCAAAGATTATTGGCAGTAATGCAAATTACTGTGCCTGGCTGCAAGCTGCCTGGAAAGAAATCCCTGTGCTAGGGTTCAGTGCAGAGCAGAGCTTGCTCAGAGGCTGTGGAGAACTGGCCTGTTTGGTCCCATCATATAAACCACCAGCAACATTTCACTAAACACACATCTCTGAGGTACAGAGGTGACGTGGCCACAGCTGTTCACTTGTCAGGGAACATAAGCTGCGAGATGACCTATATGATGGTATTTTGGATAACCCAGGGCAGAGAAGGATGCTGCCTCTCCAAGCTCACAGCTCAGTGGTGGCACTCAGGCTCTGCCTGCATCAGGGTTATGCAGAAACAGCCTGTCTGCAACAAACATGCTGTTGGTTTGGTGACCCTGGCAAAGTGCATGTAGAGATTGCTGGAGCAGTTCAGCATGTCCCTTCCTCTGGACCTTGGTGCCCAGGATCCTGCACTGCTTTGAGCAGTATCTGACATTTTGGATGGTGTGAGAAAAAGCAGCCAAATGTGGGAATGAAATGGGCATTTTTAAGTGCTCCATATGATTTTATTCGTTGGCTTTGCCATGGGGTTCCCTCATGCTGCAGCCCAGGAGAGGAGGAAGCAGCCCAGCCTGGTGATCTGTGGCCTCCCCTGGTTAGTCAAGATGGTCACACTGTGACTCACATGCTGGCTCTCATGTGAGCCCTCAGCAGACCGGAGTGTTTCGGGAAGT
The DNA here is from genome assembly GCA_013400515.1 of Erpornis zantholeuca. Taxonomy (NCBI): domain Eukaryota; kingdom Metazoa; phylum Chordata; class Aves; order Passeriformes; family Timaliidae; genus Erpornis; species Erpornis zantholeuca. The sequence goes on along the minus strand of VZTN01035902.1, from coordinate 16,327 downwards.
TTTGACCAAGTAGGGTTGTGCAATCCAGCCAAGGCCTCTTCAAACACTCATTTACAGAGAAACGTTGTGCAATGTTCACTCTGACTCTCAAGAAAAGGATCCCAGTGTGAGAGAAAGGGAGATCTGCTGAACCCAGCAACTTCTGCAGAGAACCAGCCTGTGTGGCCACTGCATGCAGAGAGATGATTTAACACCAGTTTGCACCTACTGACACAATCTGTCAATAATTCACTGAAAGAATTACACTGGCAGGTGAAGTTTATCCTAAAGTAAAAGCCATTGAGATCAAAGGCAGTTTCCATGCTGAACTCAAGACCTTTTGGGCCTCCTCATGCTCCAATCACCAACTGTACTTTGAAACCTGGCATGAGACTGGCTTTTTATTATGGGCTTGTAGAGTGATTGAGGCTGGCAGGAACCTTTGGGGGTCACCAGTCCAATCCCTGCTCAAGAGGGGCGGCTTCCCAAGGTTGTTCGAAGCCTCATCCTTTCAGTGCTGCAGTCTCCAGGGTCATGCAGCCTTCCTGAGGCCCTAGTCCAGCATTTCAACCCCTTGCACTGTGAAAACCCTAGTCCAGCATTTCAACCCCTTGCACTGCAGCCTCCTATCCAGCTGCTGTGCAGGCCCTGCCTGTCCCACCAGCATTCCTCCTTGGATGTGTGCTGCTACTGTGGGATACTGGCCAGCTCTGCCTGTGGTGCAAGGCTTACAGAATTTTAGGACTTCTGTCATCTTCTGTGTCTTTTGGGGTATCATGCCCCTGGGAAGGAAACAGCCTCTGATTCAGAATTGCTCACGCTCTTTAAGTCAATGGTTTATCTTAAGATTCCTTTCCCTCTGCTGCCTCTCCATCCCTGTTCTCACTGGCAGAGGCTGAGCACAAGAATATGAGGCCTTCAGCCTCCTGTCCTGAGATGGGCACAGCTGCTCAGCACTTACCCTAAGCTGTCCTGAAGAGACAAGATGCAACTTGTTTTGAAGAGAGCTAAAACAATACTGCTTACTGGGATTTATTTAAAAAGTGCGTTATCTTCTCAGGTGAACTGCTTTCTGCTTTATTCCTGGTAGGGAAGGGAGGGTGGTTACCCATGCTCTGAACAAAGGTGTGTCCATCTAAGTTTGCATTATACAGAAGTAGCCAGCACATGGTGTGCTGTGGAGGCTGATTGTGGACCTGCCCTCCAGGTCCTTGCCAAGGAAAGGTGGTGAACTGCTTTGTGCAGCAAGATGTTGGGTAGAAACACACAGTGGATTTGGCACACAGGTGGGAAAAGGGCCTTGGACTCCCTAGCAACAAGGAGAAGGAGTAGGACAGGAAACAATGGCTGCGGTGAATGACACTCATCGCAGGGGCTACGGCTATACGCAACTCTTCTGCTATTTTTATAAATAACGCAGCTTCAACTTTGCCCTGTTTTGCCTGGTGGTGACAGTTTGCTGGAAACCTGACAGTTTTCCATAGTTTACATTCCAGCATCCCAACATTCTAGGAATGATAGGCTGAGCAACTGCATGTGTGCAGGAAGAGTGAGGGTGTCTGTACTTGCCCAATACACCACAAGGTACTCTGGTGTACGACTGACCTTGCACAATCCTAAAACTATTTCCTCATTAGATTCTATTACCATCACACTAAATCTGTGTGATGCTATCTGGAGGCCTAAAAACAAATGTATTGATCAGTGCGGGTGAAGGGTATTGTTTTTTTCTTCCTTGGGACTGTTCCCTGAGTGATTGGAAAGGAAATGAGTCTCTGGGTATGAACAGAAAATTCAGGGTATGGATGAGAACCTGCTCCATCTCAGACAGCATCATGGGTGCAGTGACATCTTCAGTGTCTGTCTTTCAGTTTGCAACATACCTGAGGGAAGGGGTAACAATGCCATTTAGGATGGGGAAACTTCAAGAACCGCTTGCAAGAGGAAAGCAGAACAAAATCCCAGTCATGTTTTGGCTTTGTATCCTCAGGTCTACAAGGGTCTGCAGGAGGGCCAGGGCACGTGATGGTAACAAGTGCCACCCAGGTCAGAGAACTGTGAAAATAAAAACATGTACCAGCAGCTGATTTCTCATCTGATAATTATTTTTTGAGGTCTGCTTAGTATGGATGGAGACTCTTGGCCATAAAGGGACACCACCTATGAGGAACTGGAGGCCTCTTTTTTAACCTCTGCGTTCTAGATATGAAAATCCACAAGAACAAAAGCCTCTTCGGAATACTTTAGGAGAAAATGGACATTTATAAAGGGTGAAAAAAGTGTTAAACCTATAAATTGATGAAGCAGCCTGGATTTCTAGGGCAGAGAACAATTCTAAAAGCAGAGATGAGTAAAACAGCAGACTGAATGTACACATTCAAACAGGGCTTTGAAAGAGTAATTTCTCCTGTTCTTTCCAAGTGTTTGGGAGCTCTTGGTGTGCTCCTTCATGATAGCAGCCAGACTGACTAAAAGCTGTCCTTCCTCCTGCCGTTGGGGAAACAACTGCAACACATTCAGGCAGTCACGAATTTCATACTCTTATTTTTAGATTTCTGCTAAAAAACCACCAGCTTTATAGCTGAGAAGAAACAAGCAGCAACTCAAGAACAGCACATATCCGAACTTTCAACAACCCTCAAGGTGCAAACTTTAATTAATAATTTAGTAAAGCCTAATTCCACAGAGTTTTACCTTTTCCATTCATCCTGACAGTAGTTGTGCTCTGGGATCGATCTCTCTCTCAGCAGACAGTGTTCATGAAGCTGTTCATGTTTCTAGCTTTACCTAGCTCTTCTTTATAATAAAGTAGCAGTTAGACCTCTACAACCCCTCTCCTCTGTGTGGAGCTCTCCAGAACTCTCTCCATCCTGGTGATGTTGGTTCAATTTTTGTCAAAGTTCCTTCTTTTCATGTAGAGATGAGGTTATTTTGCATATTTCAGCACACTTTTTGAAAATAACTATGAAATATTTCTGTATCTTGTCTCCATGTATAAAAGGGTACAGACAACCTGAAACTTTTGTGGATCACTTCACAACACCTAATTTTGCCATGCTTGTCCTTTACTGAGTCACCTCTAAGGACTGGCACCTTCAAGTGTGATTTGGGGTTTTACTTTGTTGTTGCTTTCAGGCTGGAGTTTTGGGGTTTGTTTTGGTTTTGTTGGTTACCTAGAGTGGGTTTTTTTGAGACGACTTGCCTTATGCAAGTCTTACAGAGACAGATTAACCTTGTAATGCATATCATAGAATTAATTAGCTCTCCTTCATTTTAAAAACACAGCACGTCCAAAACTATTGCACTGTGGGTAGATGAAACTGTCAACTTTATTTTTATTCACAGGCAATTCCTGTACTCTGTGACTTCCCACAGGTTTGTGAGTATACACAATCAATTACAGCATACTGGTGCTAAATTTACAGCATTAGATACATCTGTTTTTCTTTGGAAAACAGTGCTTTCTACTCACAAAGATTTTTACTGTTCAACATTTAACTGTGCTGTCCACATCAAACAGCTCTCAAATGCAACTCATTTCTTTACTCTGTTAAGGAGTTAAAGCTTAAAGAACAAGCTTTGGTTTCTTAACTCTTCAACCAAACTGCAAATTAGTCACTGTAATAGAATTCATTAACTTTTTTTTTAAAGTTAAGAGTTAGCAAGAGTATTTAAAAAAATCCAGAATTAATGACTCAATGTTTAGATTTAGAATGGATTTAGCAATCACATAGGTGGCCTGTAGTGTTCATCCAGAGATTCTTAAGAGCATTGTGCTTTGAAAAAAATTATCCATCTTGAAAGCTCCAGGTGGTCTGCCAAAATGCCTCTCCCAAAGAAGCAGGCTGTCAGCAGGTGGGAATGCAGGGGAGAGCACTGGCAAGTGCTGCACTGCTCATGGTCTGGTGCCTCAGCTCCCAGCACAGGTCCATTACAGTGGCTGACTCTCTCCAGGTTGCATGCACATAAAGTCTGGATTATGACAGCTATGAAAAGTTATCACTTGTAGTAATGGTTATATTCAGGACTGTTGTTTCCATCAATACCCAAGGCACACTTGATTCATGGCCAGGCATATTCTGCAACAGAGAACAGTAATGATGAGTAACTTTTCAGGTACTCTGCTCTCAAGCTATTTTCCAAACTGACTGCAGAGGGCTGTAACCAGGAGTGGGGACAGCAGTTCTTCACCGTCTGAGCTGCAAGTGCACACTGTCTGAACTACCAATCCATCCTCACACTCCCTACCCTTCTGCTTTCTTCTCTCCATTTTCTTCCTCTTGCATGATGCACAAGCTGGGATCCCAGCCTCTACCACAAACTCCTAAGACAGAATTCCAACACCATGCTGCCCTTGGCTCTACTGCACCACCACAAGGGTCAGCCTAGACCATTACTTCCCTGCTTTCCTACCACATACATGAAGGACCTAGCACCATGTTCCCTTTCATCACCAGAAGCCAGCAGTGCTGTGGTGTTCTGAGCTAGCAGCACACAAAACACAGCAGTTCCCAACCTGGCTTCAGTGTAAACTCATAGGGGAGTTACAGGGCAACGCCCTTGCACCAGTCATGCTGTTTTGTTTGATGTTGTTCGGTGCACTGGGATCCTCTGACTGGCTGTCATTTCCCCTGAGGCTCAGTATGGAAATTAAAGGGTTATGGGGACATGGATCATTATGAGTGGGAGGGAACTAATAATGATGTTTGTCAAAATAAATATTTCTAACTTTTTAGAGTGATTTACTGACAAAACAATAACAAGAGCAGAACGGGTGAGAAGCTTTTAGGATTGAGCTTTATCTGCCTATTAGCTTTTGATCTTTTAGGCACAGTTAAAACTATAGGGTGTGTCTGGGAACCTCATTACCTGTCAATGGGATATCCTCCTTCACAAAGATTGACCAAGGCATACAGCTGTCTCAGTGCATACTCATACTGAAATAAACAAACATTGTTAATCATTTCAGTGATGAAAAGCAGGTATTGTTTACCCAGACTAAATGGTGGAAATAATTTAGAGATGCTATTAATATTTAAGGTATTCAACTGGTGATCTAGAACTGGGCTAAATGCATCTGATCTGGTCACTTTGCTCTTTGAACTCCAGGCAAATTTAGCTGTGCTGCACATTGGCCTCATAGGCAAGACCATCTAACCCATTACATTCTTGAAATCTCACAAAACAAAACAAAAACTCTCCTGAAGAGGCTATCTTGCCTGACATCAGGACTGTCTTATTCTTATCTAAACAGTCTAACAACAGGATTTCATCCTCAACTGGGATCTCAAGAAGAGCAAACAGTAATAAAGCCCCTAAACGAAAAAGTAGCTCTCAAGAATTTGGCAAGACCATGGAGATGGCAGTGAGACTACTGCAAGGAATTATGCATAATACTATATCATAATACAGAAATCTCAATGCACCAAGATTATGAATTCAGAGTGGTGGTGCTTGTGTTTTTGCTTTGTGAGTAGAGATGTTTCAAGCAGAAAAACAAAATTACTTAAAAGCTGGGATTCCTGGGGAGGAAACTGATAGAAGCGACAGCATTAGCTAGTAAAAATTACAGATTATTCTTGGTGTTGTTTTTAGTGAACTTCTTGCTTACCTAAAGGTGTAGTAGAAGTGGTTTCCTGCTTCCAAAAGCATTACTTACCCTTCCTCCAAAACTAATCTGTATGACTGCCCCAAGGTAGCTTTTTAATAAAAGCTGATTTTTGCAGATGTTCCTATGACTGTGCTAGTTGTTCTGGGCTGTTTATCAAGTTACATCTAATGAGTGACTTACCACAGGTAAGTGCCAGTTGAAGCAATGAGCTTTGAAGTGGTTCGCTGCTGACTGGTAACAGTCATAATTGCTGATGGTCAATCTGTCTGTCAGAATCTGCTTGGTCTGTTCTGTTGATCCTGTTACTATGGTGACTATTTTCCACATGGATTCTTGGATAAATTCTTTCACCTGCACATAAAACAAAAGGAGTGTTAAACATACTTTTTCTAAATCTAATTTAAAGACTTTGAATGAAATTTCTCTTTCTTTAAACCTCCTTTAACTTTTGGGCTGTTTAGGGAACCAGATTTTGCCTGGACTTGTCTCTTAACACTCAAATAAAAACTGACAGTCAGGATTCCCAGAACTCAAAATCACTTACTGTCCTTCTAGTGTCTACCAGGGAAAGAAAGCACCACCAACACCAATACTGACTTCCATTCTGCAGGAGCTATTTGATTTGGAAGGTTTCAGTTCTACTGAGACAAGAGTTTCTCTAAGAACAAAGATTAAGTCTTCCCCAAAGATTAAGAACCCCTATGGATGCAGATGAGGAATTCCAGTCAATAAAAGCTATGAGACTGACTTTTGCTTACCTTTGCCTAGATAACCATTACTGAATGTGCCTTGTGGAACAGATCCCTGAATTTTAGTGGAAGAGTGAACCATCAGCTAGAGGTTACTGTCTGAAGAGTAATTTTTGTTGACTTTCAGGGATTTTACTTCTGCCATTGCTTAGGACGGAAATTAATCTGGCCTGATGAGCAATTATTTTTTCTTTTTTTACCTCCAAGTATGCTTTCATCTCTCCAGCAATCTTCTTAGCCTCAGAAATGTCATTGGTAGCCATCAGCTTTCGTTTCATGATTGCAAAGGGCACATCAGGACTAGGTGTCAGGTCATAGTGTTCTACAGGTGGCAGAGAAATGGGCATAGCTTTCTTCCCCGTGCCCTGAAACTGCATCACTTTCATGGAGGAGATGCTCTGAATGATAAAAAGTAAGCAGATGGAAACTGTCAATCACCCCCAGGAGGTAGTTCTGTCTTTGTCTGCCATGCAAACCTAACTCTCTACACTTGTTTTATTAGAGAAAATAAAGGAGATCACAGGGTTGTAGGTGTGTGTATCTGTGTGTATGCACATGTTGGGGTTTTTAATACAATGAGGTAAAGGCTGCTAAAAACCAGGGAACTTTTATTTCCAAAACTCACTGGGGAAAAACGCAGCCAGGTTACATAACTGCACATTATTTTTAACAAGTATTTAATCTGTTCCATAATGGGACTATCATAAATGTTGTATCACCACTTAGCTCTTCCCATTTGAGGGATCACTCTATTTTTTAACATTTCACTAATATTCATAATATGCTTGGAAGTGCATATACTTTCTTATACTTTACTGAAGTGTCAAATCACTGGCAGAGCTTGGAGGACAACTTGTATCCTGATTTCTTGGATTAAAGCATATACAAGCTGATTTCCCTTAGCATCAGATTCATCGTCTCTTAAATGCTAAGAGGTCTTCTAAGAGAAATAGCTCATGACTAAAAATGACTAAATCAATCCTGCCAGTTTACAGCTGTTTTTTGTTTGGGTTTGTTTGGTTTAAGGCATGAAAGTACAGCATACAAAACGCTTGAAGATATATTTGAGCAGGAAGCCCTCTCAAATACATACTCTGTTTCCATACTGCATCACATGGCTGGTGTTGGTGCGCTTCTTCACCAGCTGAAACTGCTTGTGGAGTGTTTCTTTTCTTAGATCCTCCTGCATGAAGAAACTTCCATGAGGTCAAAGATACTTAAAGTCACCTATTCTGAAAATGCAAGGGAAGCTGAAAAGTGTCTTAGCTGCCACTTATTCCATCCAGTGGATAGAAGGAAGTATAAGGCAAGAGCTATGCAACCTTTGAAAGACATAAAAGTAAAAACTGAAAAGAAGAATTAACAACATTTTGTCATATTGCTTTTCATAGTCTCCTAATCTCCCAGCAAATGGGCAAGAAGGGAGTGGACTAGCATACAATTCCCAAATTTGTTCCATTAATACTATTCTCCATTATACTAACAAGTGGGTTAGCCACAGTTCAGTATTTAAGGACCCCTGAAGCAGAGGTACAACTTACTGAACTGCCCAATTTGTTTAACACATTTGGAGATGTGGCCTCATATTAGCAAATAAAGATTATGTGGATTTGGAACTAGAAGTTAGATATTTTCTATCTTATAAATAAAAAAGGACAACAGTATTTCTGAAAGTTAGTATTGGAAGTAAATTCAGTGGCAAACAAATAAAGATTATATATATGGTTCTGAGTAGTAGATAAATACTTTTACCAACTTAATTTGTTGATTTTGGTCTCACATAAAGCCAAATATTTTCAAAAATCCTGTAAAAGAGCTATGTTGAAAAAGGCTAGTGACCTTTTTCATACATGAAAATGAAGAAAATTCATTTAAGTAACTTACCATATCTGAATCTTCCATCCAATTCACACTGTACCAGTCCCCAAGATAAGTCTGCCTTTCATCATCATAGTAACATGCATAAGATGACTCTTTGGGATTAGCAGCTGTTGTTGCATAAACTGTAATACAAACAGTAAGGGTTTTTTTATCTTCTTTTTTTTCTTTAATCTCCCCTCCACGATTTAATACTTAGCTGCACATGATACATTTGTCTAAGTATTTTTCCTTTCAATCATTTACTTCTAAATAGCAGGAAGGAAAGAAGCCTGTTAATCATTCTATTCAGTCACTTTCAGTGCTGTTCCAAGAGCTTCTTCTTTGCTGCCAAATGTGGTCTGGGGTATTTAAAAAAAATGCCTGAGGGAAAAATCTACTATTCAAGAATCGCCTGAGAGCCATGTACACTAACATGTGTGTATACATTCATTTTCTTTATTATAATAATGAGAACTTTTCTCCAAACTTAAAGTGAATCCTCTAAAAATTGCCTTCTCTTCCAGATAATGCCACCTCCTAAGTAATACACTTTGTCAACTAATGCTCTACACTGAGAGAAAAAAAACAACCTACAACATCTGCCCCAACCACAGTGTTCCCCGTAAATCATCTCTAACACAGCAGAAATACTGTAAACACTTTTTTACAGGTATCAAGACAAAAGCTATTTTGGCTTTTTGCCAAAGTTAATACATAGCATAGTTGTGTAACTGAAGGAAAATCCACATTACAAAGTGAAAGTGTTCCACATGATTTTAGAGAGCTATTGTGTTGTTTCTACTCAGAATGTACCTAAAGCTCAAAAGTCAAGAAAAAACCCTTGAATCTTGTCTGTGCAGTAAAATGCTCCTCTTAGCACCCTTCAAAATGCTTACTAAGTAACCAGTTAAACTTCTTAGCTCATTTGTGAAAGCTGCCAAAGACAGCTTTGTTTTGTACTCTAAGGCATAAATTGTCCCTTTTCTGCCTTTGCAGGTCTGTGGCAAAGCTGGTTGTAAAACCAGAGTCCTCAAACAGGAAATTTCTGATAAAACAAACTTTGAAAAATACTGAGCATTTGTCTTGAACAATTGTCAACATGAAACTTCCGGTAAAAAAGAAAAACTGTTTGTAAGAAATCTTGGTGGGTGTCAGGCAGCACACCCGGGATGCACATGGCTGGTCTTCTCTGCCATCTCATCTTCAAAACCACAAGAGCGAGCACTTGTCTCCCAGCCACAGAATAGGTGTTTCAACTGCTGTGATTCCTCATCCTAATCACGGCTGAGCTTCCAGCTCTGCAGCAGAGAGCTTGGAAACCCTGAAAACTCTGAGTTCCACATCCTGGGTTATTGTGCCAATGTGCAGCAAAATTGCCTGGCAGTGGCGTCTCACAACTGCTTTACTACTCGATGAAACTGAGAGCAGGAACTTCACACCTGCTGTTAGCAGTGCTGAGGCTAAGAAATGTCTGTATAACTTAACTGCTACCAGTCAAGGGCAACCACCTGGTTCCTGAAAAGAAATACTTTTTCAACTTCTCATTTCTAAGAAACTGAAAGCCTTTTCATTCTTTTGTAAGACTCTATTAAAAGGAACTTCCTGTAAAAGGAAAGTATTATTTTCTTGTGCTCCCCTGCTAAAATTCTACATAGACGTGCCTTGAACCTACTCTTGTCACAGTCAATACTTGTTTAGGTCTGTGACAAGCTGTGATATTTAAGTCCACTAAGTTAACTGATTGCTTACCATTAATATTATCAGCCAAATGATTCATCATAGATCCAGATTCACATGCTTCAATGTAGAACACCATCTATAAAATAAAAAATAAATCAGAGACCATAAGAAATTACATGAGGAAATGGAGAAAAGTTGTTTGGTGCTTTTCAGCTGTACCTAGTTGGCCTATACTGGTATTCCTGAAACAAAAGCTATGCATAATACTACAAAACAAAAGACAGGTTTTCATTTTTGGGAATCAAACAATGTGGAAAGGGGAAAGAACCATAATGAAAAGGTGTTATTAATCTCTACAGAATCCACAGGGATCTGTTGGTTAACATACAAAGCACAGATCAAATATACAGCCACTTTATAGGCACAGCAATGTGTCAGTATTGAATGCAGTATCACTGGAACTGATGCCATCTGTGTGTTCCTAAAGACAGCCAGCCATCGCAGACATTGCCACAAAAAACTGCTTAAGAAAAGCACTAGTAAAATGTTCAAAATATTAATTTTTCTGCTTAACAGCACAAGTGATGAAATAAATGCACAGAATTTTCTGACAAGAAAGAGTCTGACAAGAAGAGTCTTTTAAACTGTATAGGTAACTGTAAGAAAAACATGAAGTATATACAAACTTCCTGTAGTAACAGCACAGTCTGAAGTGAACAAAGCACAGGAAGAAAGAGTCAGGTACAGACTATGGGGGTGCAGCAGTTACGGATGTTGTTTTTCCAGTCAGAATATGCAGCATTAGCAAACAGCAGTTACACTACCTCTCAACATTGACTGCAAAAACAACTAAACTAAATATGGAAAAATAAAATTTGGAGCAGATCAATCCTTTTTAGTGCAAAATCTTAATGCAAATTTAACTGCATGTAATAAATTCTTCCTGCTTTGAACAACTCTCAAATTAAAGACATGTCTCTCTTCCATGCCAGCTGCTCTTTTAATTTCAGAACTTCTGGTATGATTGTTTACCTTCTGGTATTTCTTGTGATGATACATGTACCAAATAGTCTTATTCAAGTCCTTCACGTGAAGCTGTAAAATAAGAAGGTTTGTATTAAAACCACTTATGTACAACAGACACGCAATTCACTTAAGAANCTGCCTCTCACCTCAATATAGCAGTGCACTAAATATTCTCATGTTTTACATTTATTAGTTATTATTTTAGTATGTCACTAAAATGATGGGTTTCATGTTATTCCCAAAATGCTTACATCATCATCAGGAAAAGCCAGAAGTCCTGGAGCTCCATGGTCAGTGAAATAAACAAACACATGATCCTTGGGACCACTGTAATGAAACAATTGCAAACAACGTCTTTTTAACTACTCCAACCTAACCTTCATTACAAGAACAATCATCTGCTTCTTGGTGCCTAGACATGTAAATATCTGAAAATAATAGAGCTGGAGCACCTCCTCTTCTTGGTCATATTTTTTTTCTCCCAAGCATATTATTTTGGATCCTTATTAGAGGAGATGAGCACTCACAAAAGAATGAAAACAGGGATATAGGCTAGTCCCTCAAGCACAGGGAATATAGCAATCACACTTCATGTTCCAAACTGTAAACTAATTGTGGTGGAAACAAAATTGGTTTTTAATGGCTATCTGAAGAATTTGTTATACTGTGGGCATTTGTAGAAGTCTGGTAAAAAAGGAATGCTTTTATACCTAAGTTATACCGAGGCACCAATAACACAGGGATAAATCATAAAAACCTCTTTGCTAAGGCCCTTAGGTATGTGTAAGTACTACTACAGCCATAGTCAGCCATACAGATCACAAAGTAGTGCCAGCCTACAGCTCCATGAGGAACTGATGCAGGTACACACACTCCTGTAAAGGCCAGACTGGCATTTGCACCAATGAGCACTGAATGCTCACAGGCTTTGACACCCTCACAGTGAACTACAGCTTGCCATACAGTCTGATTCCACTCTAAATCAAACAAAATCATGTTTGGGTGATAAAAAGGTCTTGCCCTAACAGGCAGATCTGCACAGGAATTTTCCTTTTAAACTGTATGTAGAGACAATTAAATACAAAGAGTGTAAAAAGATCAGCAGGAGTGTCCAGGCCCTCCTCTGTTCCTCTGTACTAGAATCCAGAAATCTTTATTTGCTTTTGCTCTTTCCTCACAGTAAACAGATACAATTGCAGCAGCTCAAGGGAGCATTGTCCAGCCCTCTGTCTGGCCAATAACCTACTGGTTAGAGGCACCACCTGGAAGCCTCCTGGGAAAAGTGTAATTGAGTTCTTGTCCCACCCAATGGCAAAAGTCAGGCCACTTGAAAATTCAAAAAGTGCCTAATAAAGAAGGGCTGAGTGTCACTTTTCAGGTTCCTGCTCTTGATCCTAAGCGCAAAAAATTTGACCAAGGTGGAATGTAAACAACTAGTACTTTTATTTGTGGATTCGAGTTGCCTTCCTGAGTACATTTG
>VZTN01035899.1:2199-14691 GCA_013400515.1 Erpornis zantholeuca | reverse complement strand
ATATATTTCTTAGCCTTTTATTCAGAAAATAAAGGATTTAAACTCTCAGGTATAAAATAGTTATTATTCTTCATATTTCAAAACTTACATCAATTTCACCAGCAGGAAAACAGCGGCACATGTCTCCATAGGATAGATATCAGTCATGCTGCTCAAAGAAGGTCTAGAAAGTGCTTGTATAATACGATGGTGGCAGCAGAATTTAGGTTAAGGCAACATCTATTGCTATGATTAATTAGTCCCAGGCACCAAATTGATTCCACAATGATTGTCTGTGGCATTTACCACATGGCTAGGATGGGAAATGGGAAGCTTTGTACAGGGCTGGAACAGTACATGATTCAGATGGTAATTGTCCTGAAACTAGTTCCTCCTTTTAATCCCATTTACCAAGTCAACCACAACTAGAAGGCAGATCTGAAAATAAATAAGAGTAAATGGGAGACCCAGGGACTGACAGATCCAGCCTTTGGTAACTGAACATCATTGCTGCTTGCATGATTTGGCCTTGTATTTTTTTGAAGAACTTGTTCTTCATGGTTTCTCTGTATAGACAGTCCTGTTGAAAGCAAAGACCAGAGTTATACTGTGGGATTTAGGAGTGCTCTGTTGTGGTTGAAAGGGGGTGAATATCAGCCCTCTCCTTCTTACCACAAACCCAGGTTTCCACATAAGGACGTCTGAGTCCAAGCAGGAAGGAAGTTGTGGTACACTTTAGTGCATTTATAATGAGATAAGAGGGGGGCACCGGAATTTTATTACTACATAGAATAGCTATCACACAATATAAACACACCTGACATGTGATTTTGCAAATATATGAAATTAACCTGCTAAACAGAATAAAGGAATCTTAAAGGACCAGCACCGGTCTCAAAACTCTGAAATCCCACTTTCCAAATTTGTTCCCTCATGCCATATACTTATACTTGCACTCTTTGCCCAGTAAAACACAGCTTTATTTGTCATGCTGGACAGGCATACAGCAGTTCATGAAATTTTAGTTGTTCTGAAATTAATTGCTTGTGATCAAGGTGATAAAAGTGGGCTATCTTCTCTCCCTCTCACACATAGCTTCTTGCTCAAACGCATTAAAAAGCCAGAGAGCTGACACTCTGAGGAAAGCATCCATGGTTTACTATTTTAAATATCAATGGAATATCACGACTGAAAGAAGGAAATGACCTGAAAAGTTCAGAATATTCCTCAGTCCTTCAGAATTAAGATATCACATTTCAAAATCTTGATACAATTCCTTTAAAGGGCAAAAGTCAGAAAACTTGAAAGTGGCACATCCATTCTAAGTACCTCCTTTCCAACTGAATCAGTCTTTTCCTAGAAGATTCTTTGAGTTGGAGGTCTGTTTCTGAACTATATATAGAGATCACACTGCAAAATTTGGAGTCACATGTGGAAACCAGCTGAAACAGCTCTCATATTTTGAAGCCAAGCTATTAATTGTTAAGTACCCATTCATCCCATTCACAAACCTGTATCTACAGAGCTTTATAACACAAGCAAAAATAAATATTCTATGAAACGTCTTGGCATGGAGCAGTATTTCCAAAGACCATATTCTGCACAACCTTAAGCATGCCTGCACAGGGAAATTGCCCATTACAACTACAGCAGAATAAGCTCTCCCTGTAATCTCTACCAGAACAGCTATTCAATGAATAGTTCACTCCAGAATAAAAGTGATTTAGTATCAAAATAATTATTCCACTGAGATTTACTTTGCCATTGGTAAGCTGAACAATTTCCTGTTTCCAATTCTTTTGTTCCAACAGGAATACCTACCTGAAGGTTCGTGTACTAAAATTAGAAAAAAAGTCAAATGTTGCTTGTGCTTTTATTATACTTCTGTTAAAATGAACATTATTTATTTGTACAAATATGGTCCAATTTATGTGATATTATTAATTATTTCTACACTAATAAAGATCTTGCAATTCAGCAATCAGACACTCCACATCTATAGCAAATATTGTAGAATAATTTGTTAGAAGGATTTAGTTCACAACATTGCTACATTTTCTAATAAAGCAGAACTACCTTTTAGACTGGCTTCAATAAAATTACTTCCTATGCATATATAGAGACTTTTAAAATAAAGTTTTTTGGTACAGTCTTGCTCCATTTGGATATGATAATATGTTATTTTTGATTTAAAGATTTTATTTGCTAGAGACCATGTATTGGAATTCACTAGATAACATTCTTATACTTAAAAAAAGGTTTTGTGTGAAATATTTTTAAAGGACAAACAAGTGTGACTAAATATTTCTTTCACGCACCTATGCCAGAAATGCTAAAATTCAAAGGGAGTTAAAAATTTCAGCCACATCAGACCTTTGCTTTTACTTTTCCCTTTCTCCGTCGTGGCCTTCTCATTCCCTTCTAGGATATCACAGGTTAATTGAGTACTGTTGACTTTCCATTGTATTTTCTGCTTATCTTCATCTTCATATCAGATGCTCATTGTAGATCAAATATTTATGATGGAACCCAATCTTTTGAGTCATGTAAATATCTATGATCAAGACTTTTCATATATGTATAATATGAAGTAGCTTATGCAGCATAAGTTTAAACAACTGAAGAGCTTTTGTCTTCCACCACTCCCTCTTTGGCATATATGAGGCATGCTCACACAATGGGGATGAGACCCATGCTGAACTAATAGTCGCCTCCTGCGGTGACTTGAGGCCAATTTGACAAGAGAAGAGACAAAACAAGATTCTCAGGAAAGTCAAGTCTCCATAAAGTTCATTCCTCAGCTGCTTGTTTGAAAAGTGAACCAAGGAGAGGGTGTGATTATCTGATGTATGTGCAGGTCCTTCAAATGCGACAAGGAAATTATCTCAACAAGCTTTGTGATATCCTTATACTTGAACACCCCGAGAAACTCTGGTTGTATTTAATCAACTTAAAGACTTATATTTTTCATATAGAAAATATTTGAGGGAAAAACCCTAATCCTGGAAAAGGGGTAGACAATTGGATAAAAAAGAAAATGAGCAATTGCATAATTATTTCAGGAAAGGATATAAAAAGTTAGAATAAATTCCATATTTCATTTAAAGAAATTTGTCAATACTTGTGTCCTTGAGCTGCACCCAAAAAGAAATACAAAAGACCAGTCCTGGTGGTGTTATGAAGTCTAATCTCCTTTTGGAAGTTATAACCCTCTTTTAAATCTGGGAACTTGATACTTGTCTTCAATAAATGAGGAGCTAGAGTCATTCTGAAACAGCCACCAGAGGATTCCTGTTCACCCTGGAGGAGACACATAAGGTACTGGCCATCTCGCTTCTACTGGAGCTTAAACCACATCTGATCTAGTGGGAATCACTAATTACCATGTTAGTAGCCATTCTCCTCTGCAAACCCAGCCAAGGTACCAAGCTCCTAGGGTTAAACTCAGAAAAGCAATCAGTATTGTACTATCACTGGGAGTCAAAAAATCATCATACAGTTGTAAAAGGAATATTTTTGCTTTTGATGTTATAGCTGTTCTAGCAAGAGGAAATGCATTTCAATTCTTGAAGCTCAATTTGAGTGTGTGTCTGTGTAAGATCTAAATATTTATTAGACCACTGTCACTGGAGAATGACTCTGCACCTTCTGTCAGCACTCAGGTAGGAGTACCAAAGTTAAGCTTCCAGGCTTTAAGCTAGAGCTGTAATGTTTTAGTGAAACAGATCCTGAGTGTATCTTTTGTAAGATGAAAAATCTGATACCAAGTGTGATAAGAAAGAGAATTATTGTGTGAACTCTGACATGGGAAAACAATAAAATAGGTATCTACTAACTCCTGGCTGCTAAAATTTTGGAAGTTATCCTGATGCCTTTCAACAGAAACTTGACTATGTATGCAGTTTTAAGCACCTATGAAAAGGTGGGAAGGGTGATGGGGGGGTGTTGAATACCACTAGCATTTAAATGTCAACCCTGGCTGCCTGAAGAGGTATTTATGTGCCTACATTCTCCTTGTTAATCTAGGTCTTTAATGTTTAATGTGGATGTTACTGATTGCTAGAGTGAGATGAATAATTCACAATTAGCAATGTATTCATTCAGCCTAGCTCTTTTTTGCTTGCAGAATGTGCAAGAGTAAATCTAGATTTTCCTGAATTTATTTGCTTTATTCCTTTAGAAGGATTGCAAACAGCCTCTGTCAGAGATTTGTCCATCACAATAGAATTCTGAGCTTCATAAATTAAACTGTAAGCGTTCAGATTATTCGGTGCATTTTTCTGATCTCCGATCATGGTTTCTAATAGGCTTTGAACCTCTTGGGGAGTTTCAGTAGATAAAGAAGATTAAGAAATTTTGGAGCACTTTAATTCTTACCCTCTTTAGTCACATAGCTTTTCAGGAATTCACAGCCACCAATATTAGTTTTTTATTGAATACCTTTCCTGAAAACTGAGCTTTAAGTTACATTTTCTTTTACTCTGTTGGAAAGTCTTTGCATAGGAGACTTATGAACTTGAGTAAGGGCAGGGGGTGAAGCACAGAAGCCTGATAGATCAGCCTCAGTTGCCATGTGTGTTACATTCCTCTCCATTCTCTTGGACTGCAAATATTGGCAATCAATGCATGGCATTGATACCCCTCAGTCTGTGGAAGTCACCCATTCTCACTGGGGCAGCTGGATGCCACTGTTGTCCATCTCTCTGAGTGATGTGCCTCTCTGAAGCTGCTCCTTTATCTCGAGACATGAAACCTGCACTGCAACAGGAGGCATTAATCCAGTTAGATTACTGTAAATCCCTAAGAACACAAAGCCTATTTTTGAATCAGTTTTGCGCCCAGGTGTACTGCTTCTCTGCTTCCTCTGTACAGTAATAAATGTCACCTATTGTGTAGAATGGTGCAAATAAAGCCTGTTTGCTAAAGCCTTCGTTGAAAGCAAGTGCAAAAGGAATAGGAAATGGATGTAGAAGTCAATCAAAAATGCACAGAAGATATTTTAGAGTATTTGTCTAGCTCTTAATGATTAAACAACCAAGATGTCAAGCAGTTGCCATGCAGAATACATTCACTGTTTGTTTGGCAGTTTAAGGCACCTAATACACTCCAGTGCAAAATGCTGATGTTTTATTAACATATCAAGCTTTTTAATGTGTCTTTAATTAAACATTAAAAAAATTCTCCAGGATAAATGTTTTGATAAAACTCCAGTATTTGTCACTACTTTCCAACCATGTGCCCTGTCCACTAAATCTCTACAGATCCAAATGCATTGTAGCAATGGCAATATTCTAAATGTGCATCTTGGTTTTAGAATAACAATTATTTTCCTTCAGTTTCATCTCTGGACAGTCTCAGGACCCTCTTCACTCCATGAAGTTTACAGAAACCTTGAAAATATAAGAGAACACTTCTTATACACATATTTTGCATTTATTATAGCAGCAGATTTTGATGTTATACCACTGGGAAATAAGACAGAGGTCAGTAACATGTAATAAGGGATCCAAAAAATATAGCAACTTAATTGCTGCCACAAGCAGCTGGAATTGAATGAATATTAAAACATCTTTTGATGTTCAACCTCTAATAGCATTTACATTTCACATACTATCCAGCTTGGATAATCATAATATCAGACTCAAATTTCTGTTTCCAGTTAGCTTTCATTTTATAAGTTTGCATGTAATTCCTTGTCCTTCAACGTAGTATAGTACTTCAGATTTCCTCCAACCTGAAAGAAAATTTAAAAGCCCCTAAAACATTTTTCTATATAATAAATAAATAAATAAATAAATATAAAAATTACAGTTCATGGGTATTTCTGCAAAATTTAGTGGATGGGAGAACAAAAGTTTCATTAGTAGAGTTCTTAAACTTAGATCCTCTCATAACTTGAGCATAAGGGTAGTGCTTGTAGGACACAGGTGATACATAAACTTTTAGTGTGTTTTTGATTCAGGAGAACCTAACTTACACTCTTCCTGGCAACATCACCACACTGACTGTGGATCACAAGAGAGCACATCCAAAGGGATACCCAAGTCAATAGCAGTCCTTTACATTTCTGTTTACAGAAATACTGACATGTGGTGCTTATTCAAATAGGCTATGTTCCAGTATATTTCATAGCATAATGTAACTAAGAGATATTCATGCCTTTGAGCACATAGTGTTCAAAAAACTACTGTTGCTACAATAAGTAAGTAATCAAACACATGGATAAATCTTTCCATGAAAACTTCAGAAGAATGAAGTTTTTCCACACCTGTAGCAAAATAATACAAAGAGAGGATGTTTTAAAGGAATATTCTTGTCACAAAACCCCATATTCATAAGATCTAGGCTGGTCCCCAGGGGATGAATAAAACATACAGTGCTAGAGTTAAAGAAACTCCCCCACTTGAAAAAGAGAAACTGACAACAAACTCAACTGACCTTTCTTCCATTGGCAAAACCTTCTGGAAATCCAAAGGCTTTTGAAAGTTTTTGCAAGGCTTTTCATCAAAGATCATAGAATCATTAAGGCTGGAAAAGACCCTTAGGATGACTGAGCCCAAACATTAATCTAGCCATCATGTTGACCACTAAACCATGTCCCTAAGTGCCACATCTACACATTTTTTGAAGACTACCAGAAATAGTGATTTCACCACTTCCCTGGGGAGCTTGTCCCAATTCCTGGCCACTCTTTCAGTGAAGACATTTTTCCTAATGTCTAATCTAAACCTCCCCTGGTGCAACTTGAGACTCTTTCCTCTTGTCCTATTGCTCATTACTTGGGAGAAGAGGCCAACCCCCTGTTACAATCCAATTATTATCATTGTTAAGGTTTTTTAGAAATTCCTCTGCCCAAATTAAGCTGCAAACAAGACCATATGCCAGTGACAATTTTTTTCACCGAGTGACAAGGGTTTTATTGTATAGTGAATGTGAGAAAAAAAAAGGAGTAGAAAGTAGGTGGGGGGGACAGAAAGAGAGTGACAGGGACAGAATAAGGAAAATATCACCACTCCATGGATCCCAGCAATGTTCTGTTGAGCCTCTCCAGCTGCTCTTCTTGGAGGTGAAGGTCCCCCCAAAGGCACAGAATCCCATGGGTTTGTATCCCCTCGAGCCAGGTGGCAATGTCCAGCCATGCCCCTGGGGGAGGGGGCAGTCTCTTACAGCAGATTCTGGGTCTGTCCCATCACGTGCAGCCCTGGGGTGCAAGGCCCAGCACTTTGGGGGGTCTTTGATGGATTGTGACTCCCCCTCAGCTGCCTCTCACATCAGAGTCCTGTGGATGTGGCCTCTGGGGTTGAGGGTGCCACAGCTGGGCCAGTTTTTGTAATAGGAGAATGGGAGTTTATTGCCTCTGGCCAGAAGTTACACCACACACCTGAAATGTCCTCCACCACCCTCAGCTGGGGGGAGTCTGTGTAAACCTGGCTTCTCTGAACTATGCTCTGCCCCCACCCCAAACCTGGCCTGTGTGAGCTGTGCTCTGCCCCCCACCCCAAACCTGGCTTCTGTGAGCTGTGCTCTCCCCCACCCCAAACTCAGCCAGGGATGATCCTCAGCGCAGCTGGTGACTTTGGCTTTTTGGATGATGCAAAGCTTTCCTTCTGCCTGAGGTGATTGAACAATGGGTTTTCTTTATCTAATCAGCAGTTTGACTTTCAGTCCAAAGTCCCAGTCCTCACGGAGGTTTCTTTATAATGAGCATAACTTTATATCAATGTTTGAGGCATGAACTGTTCTCAGTCTCTGACACTCCCCACTCCTTTCAGGCAGTTGTAGAGAGCAATGAGGTCTCCCCTGAGCCTCCTCTTCTCCAGCCTAAACACCCCCAGTTCCCTCAGACATTCCTCATGACTTGTGCTCCAGACCCTTTACCAGCTTCATAGTCCTTCTATGGACATGTTATGGCACCACAAAGTCTTTCTTGTAGATCTACTGCAGCTCCCTAAAACATTATTTCTGTAAGACTCAGAACCTTATATTCCTGCTGTCTTGAAAGACAGGCTTTCACTTGCAATGTTCATTACTGCTAGGTAATGTGTGCCCATAATTTTAGATTTCCTGCCAATAACACTTCAAGTGATGGGGCCCAGTTGTATAACTCTTAATTTTAAAAAAGCATGACAACTCTAGTAAATCAAGATGAAATTTCTACCAGTTCACTTTACTCAACATCCATGGATGAATCTAGTGACCTTGGGATTTTCTCTGCTTTGAATTGCTGCAATCAGGTGTGTGGCTCAATGATGAGGTTTTTTTCAGAAGAGAAAGGGAAAATAATCACTTTTTTTGCAGCATCTTTCTCTAGTCTTGGCCTGGAGATGCCATTAATGAGAGTCAGGTGATGGTGCGTTCCACTCTGCCTCTTTTTGTCATCAGCTGTCCTGATTTACTCAAGTCTCTACTGATTGCAGTCTCTCATGAAACTTGAAGTCAGTAAGCATTCTGGAGACCTAAATATGTATTCATTTGTTATCTAAAAATGTACTTGTTTGTTTGCTTTTAATACAGGGGTTCTAGGGCAGTGTAGCCCCGTACTCAAGGATTGCATAGACACTGTCTGTCTGCATGACCTCAGCCCTATGCATTTACACTGCAGATTTAAATTCCTGTGCTCAGCACTAAAGAATAATCAGGTAGCTCCACCTCTTTCACAATTTAGGTAGTTCCCATCTAGCTGTACTCATTTTAATGGTGTTTTTGTTCAGCTGGTACTGCTGAACAAACCTACGAGGGAATTCTGGACAAGCACCAAATTGAAAATTTAAGTTTCTAAGAGACCAATCTGCCTAAGAACTAAGTCTTCAAGGTACAAGCTTAGTCAAAGAAAGTGCAAGGTGATTAACATCTCCAGATATCCAAGGTTGCCTTCTGAAAAATCATACACTTCTAAAGAAAGGTCACATGGGCACTTGAATGTGCCCACTATCATGCTTATATTTAATATCTTTGCCTTGCTACTGAGAATTCAGGAGCCAGTCCTGTGAATATGAACTCTGACAAAAATAATTTCATTCCAGAATACCCACTGGCTCTAGTGGCATCACTGTTTGATTAAATATTCAGCCCAAGAGCAGGAAATTGCCAGATCAGTCCAAAATGGTGGCAGAAATAAGAAATGTTTGTAACAAAAACTGAGTATTAGAACAGGGGGCATAAGATCAGAATCTCTTCTTATTGCTTCATAAGTAATAACTTATGCTTTTAGGCCATTTGAATATTTTCTAGGAAGATTGACATACAAAATCTGAATATTTCTTGCTGTTTCAGAACAGTATGTAGTTTAAAGCATCAGTCATAATTTCTCAGCTGTTTTAGTGGTTATGTACTTGCACAAAATAATCTGATTGTGCTACAGAAGTTGAATAGTGTATAATATATAACATGCTAATTGCATCTCATATAACCTCTATTTTATGATTAATAAATGTATTGCTTTTCTCACAAATAAAAATAGACAACTAGAAAAATTAGAATAATCTGCCGTTCATATTAAGTAGACACAGCTGGATTTTATTTGTACTGTTCTTCATTATTCAGGAATCAATTCAATTAAATTTAAAATCCTCTGCATGAAGAATAGAATAAAAAAAATTCCAATACTTTCACACATATGGACAAAACTTGACCTTTATTATATTTTCTGAAAAATCTCTTTTTTTCAGAAGAGTTAGCATTTGAACATTAACATTCATAATTCTTATTTAACATCTGGACCTGTATATCACAAGAGAATCATAATTCTTATTCTTAGTGGGTTTTTCCACCTAACTAATAATACCTTAACACTAGAATTAATGTTAAGGGACTGAAAATAGATATGAATGGCCTATTTACCAAGAGATCTCCAGGACTAGCTGAACTTGTCATAAGCCCAAGGAATTGCTGTAGAAGTGGCTTTTTCCCAGAGGCTAATGAAGATAAAGAAGATCATGTTTAATTACTGCATAAATATGATACCATCACATATTTCTCAGCATATGTTCTCACAGAAGATAAAGGTTACTTTCGTGTTAATTTCCAAACTTGTTTTTGTACATAAATTATCATTGGATGGAATTAATTTGTCATTTTCTTTCAGTGGAAAAGATCTTCAAAGTACCACATACAGCAGGTAGAGTTTATTTAGGCTGAAATGCAGAATTGCTCCAACAGTCTTCCTAGGAAACTTCCTTAATCTGTGCCCAATTCAGAGTGCAGAAACATGGAAAGGATCCTGGCCAAGGTGGAGATGGTGAATGATGGGGTAGGCAGGAACAGATTTACTGTGCATGAGGTGGGGGTTTCTTTCTTTGCCACAGATAAAGTGTACTGAGTGGATAAGATTTTTGTCACATTCATCAGAGGTGCCTGTTGCCGCCATGAGCTGGCAGCCTCCCAAGGGTAATTGTTTAGACACAGGAAAGACAGAGCTATGCAGGTGTTGAGCAATTGCCGATAAAGATCAGGGGAGTTTAGAGGCAAAAATCCCAGTAGCCTAGCACAGTACCTCCATAACACAAGACTAATTTTAACCTATTTAGTTAAACATTGCCAGAGAAGACAAACAGTACAGAAACACAAAATGAGGTCGGAAGATTAAAATAACAGTGCCAAACACAAGTGTATGAAAGCCAGGACTTCAATGAATGGCTTGCTTCTGATTTTTTTATAGTACAAGCTTCAGAGCAGCTACAAGCACCCTTGAGTTCAGTTTATTCTTTGGTCTACTATATCCTTTTTACTTTTATGATCAGCTGAAATACAAGCAGTAACACTCACCATTTTCCTTTTACAGTATTTGTGGAAGACTCGCATTTGTGGGCATGAACTGCTACTCTCATATTCACTCTACTTGTCCCCAAGAGCTACAGGGTGAGCAGGCAGGCAGACACACTCTCCTAATCTCTGAGACATCTCTGGTACCTTGTGTCTGCTGAGGAAAGGCAGGGGCATCATGTAGAAAGGCAGTGCATAGAGCGAGCCAGCCTACTCGCTCGCATTGCTTCAGGTCAGGAGCCATGTGTTGCTCTGGCTTATTCAGGTGGAAAAGGCTCATAAAGAAGGGCCCTGTGCTACCCAAAAACATAGGAGGGAAAACAGAGGGATAGAGGGAAAGGAGTCACCAGCTCAGCATTGACAAAGTTTATACAGACCAATGCTTAAGGATATGCAGCATGGGGAAGGTGTCCAGTTGTGGGTAGGCCTTGTTGGATGTGGGCTGCAGGTAATTAATACTGAGAATAAGAAGGTAAATTTGAAATGTCATTCAGCCAAGAAATGTGATTTGTGATATTCTTCTTCACACATCTTCAGTCTGTCCTTCACAGAAGGGAAAGCGCTGCAGGGGAATCCGTGTAATATTCCTAGAGGCTCTGACAGACGGCAGTTTACTCAGAATTCCTCCTTCATGCAAGAAAGAGAAAAAAACTAGAAACCATTATTAGTGTTGGGTATTCAGATACTAATTTATCTAGTACATAAATATACTCATATATATATGAGTATATTTAATACTCACAGGCACCTTAACTGCTCAGAAGGGCTTTTTAAAACCTAGCGATATAATCTCTACAGTATGTTTCCATAGGATACTATTCCTTCAACCAAATACTTTCAATTTCCCTCCCTCAAACAATCCATTTCTCCAAATCTACTTCAAAATTAGCTGATTGTTATGCAGTGGCAAGTTAATTGTCATACTTCTAACAATTTTAACCAAACAATTCGTGTGGTCCAAAGGAGAACCCATCCTGTTGCTTGTACCAGGGTTGAAGAGTAGAGTTGGGCATTTAACAAACAAACAGCAACTCCACCTAGTCTGCTTTTTCCTCAAATCAAGACCTGTTTTACTGGAATTTATTTTAACTGTGTTTCATTACTGAATGTCATAAAAAAAGTAATAAAAAGATACATATTAGTTTCCCCTGAAGTGATGTGAAAACACATCTTATTGTATTTATAATCTTTTTAGGTTATAACTTTATGGTCAAACAGCTGTTGAAACAGTGAATTTTATCTTCATAATCTTAGCTAGTGATCTCTCTTAAAAATTGATACTATCTTTTGTAATATTAATAATTTAATCTACAAATAGCTACACAATATAGATGTACCATTAAAACTAAAGGACAGTGCTGGCACAAGGACAAATGAATATAAACTGATTATGAATGAATTTAGGCTGGAAATAAGAAGAAGGTTTTTAACCATCTGGGGACTGTGGTTCAAAAATAGCCTTCCAAGAAAAAAAGGGAAGAAAAATATGAAACAAACCTGTAGTGAGGGCAAGGAAGCATTTAATTTCGGGAAGAATTTGATTCCTGCTGTCTCAGCAAATGTTGCTTTTGAGGGCATATGCTCTTTGGTGTTCTTGCTCAGTTTGGGAGGGTCTTTGAATTAACTACTTTTTAAAAAAATTTCCTCCACATTTATTCTGTCCTTGACACTGCAATTAAGAACAGCATTCTTTAATGCCTATTTTAACACTTTCAGAAGACTTTCGAGTTTCGAACATTTTGCCGTGAAAAC
>VZTN01035894.1:17480-29520 GCA_013400515.1 Erpornis zantholeuca | reverse complement strand
TTTTGAGAATGTTTGGTTTAGGCCTAATTTTTCCAAATCAATTAACAGTTTGTGATGTCCTACCCAAGCCTCTCTACATATCTTGTTTCAGAGGAAGGCAGATGATATTTTCTAAGACTGTCAGCATCTTATCAAGATAAAAGAAGTTAGCATAGACCATGAAGAGGCAATGAATTTGTCATTCCACTGTAACGATTCATGTATATACTTTGCCTCTTGTAAATATTTTTTTCAAGAGTCAGTGAGAAAGGGTAATCAATCATTCACTTGTTTCTAGGTAGGAGCAGAGTTTCTGGCAGCTATTGAACAATCTGCTATGCTACAAATTAACAGATGAATTCCATAATGACTTCTCTATAGGTCCATACCTTAGCAATAAAACTGCTCTGTATTTGCCACCCTGAAAGCTATGCACCCAAAATTATCCAAAAAGTCTACTCATGGGTCTGAAGCCTACAATTCATGCTCAAAGTGTTTTTATGGCTAGTCATATCCTCATGAGTCTCAGGCCTTAATTTCCAGATGACAAAAAATGATGTGAAAACTTCAACTAGATGAACAGAAATTAGATTTGGAAATGTGATGCAGAGCTGTTGGGCTTCAGGAAAGAATAGATTTTTAACTTTATCAATAGGCATATAGAAATGTAACATACATATGGCAAATTAACATAATGCAGCAAGAACAAGGTAATCTCTTAGTTCACATGATGTCCATCTTCGTGTTATACTGTATCAAAACTGCATCATGCAAAGGAATGCAGACATTTAAGTAATTAGATAACCACATCAAAATTATCTCAGGCTTTGTGCAAATCATTCTTCAATCTAAAACTTTGGGATGCCTTACGAAAGTCAAATAACAGTCCTGTTATCTGTCTGTGGGTTTCAGTATCTTTCAGTCTGTAGATCCCTTCAGCTTTTCCAGTAGACCTTTGTGTCACTTTAAATTTTCATATCCATTGGGTTATTGCATAACAAATACGGTTCATATTGCAAATCTTTACTAAGTGATCTATGTATCTGTAGCTCACTCTTAACTGCAGAGCACCCTTTTATCTTGTTTTGTTATGTTTTGAACAGTCTGACAAAGTTGCTGGCTATACTCATAAGTTTCACTGTATTCTGATGATCCAAGAATATTTATCTCTGTCTTGATGAAAGAGAAATTAGAAACCAACTTCAAACAACTAAAAAAGCAAATGGGTTAATCTTTAGTGCTTCCAAGTCTCCCATCTGCCATTTACCTTCTTCCTTATAATCTGTCAGTGATTGAAACATGGATTTCACCAGGTGCGTGCAAAGCCAACTTTTATTGTACAAGGCACATTCTTATGTACTGTTCGAAACTAGCAGTTCAGCAGCCACAAACTTCAGCTTCTAGGGTTACATCTTTTGCATCTCCAAGATTACAATCTCTTCACCTAATCTCCCGTTAACTATCCTACTTTTTGTCTACCTCCTGCTATTTGTTTTGTCTCCTGCTCTTTGTTTCACCCACTGCCAGATGCAGTATGCCCATCTCTCCTAAGCCCCCACACCAACAAAAGCCATCAGATGTGGCGACACACTGAATCCCCACCATAATCCATTCCTGAATTTTTTTCCATTTAATGTTAGCTGGCCCATAGTCATTACTAGCTTCACTAGAATTGCATAAAAGAGTCATTTAGTCTCTCATGACCAAAAACAAATGATGAGCAATAGAAACAATTAAAATGGGTTTTCTCTACTTGAACATAAATGGACATTTATGTACCATTTGTCATTTGTCCTTTGCTGCTTGCCTACAATCTATTTGGATATGTACTGAGAGTTACACTTAGTTCTTCTGCACTATTTTTTTTCCCATGTGATAACAGGTTAGCTAAGCAGAGCTAGAAGCATGCAAAACCTTTTTGCAGTTCTTAGTCTAGATGCTGTTTAAACATATTTGAAAAAGAGGGGAGAAATGAACAAACAGAATTAAATCAATTTTCAAGATCAATCATTTTATTAGAATGTACAACACAAAAAGGCATTAAATAATGAGAATTCCAGTTGACTCTATCAGTAACTTTTATAAATGCTGCACTAAAAAACTAAGTGTTTTGTAGCATTCTGGAAGACAGCATTCCTAGTAGTAAACTATTCACAAAATTTTGGAATATCACAAGTTGGAAAGGACCGGTAAAGATCATTGCATTCAACTCCCTGCTCCTCACAGAACTATATAAATTAACCATATGGCTAAGAGCATCAACCAGGCACTCCTTCAACTCTATTAGGCTTAGTGCTGTGACCATTTTCCTCAGGAGCCTGTTCCAGTAACCAACCACCCTTTTCCCAATTCCAATGTGAACTTCCCTTGACACTGCTTCATTCCATTTCCCTGTGTCCTATTGCTGGTCACCAAAGAGAGATAAGCATTTCCCTCTCTGCTGCCTGCCTTGAGAAAGGTTTAGATTGCCATGAGGTCATCTCTCAGCTTTCTCTTCTCCAGGCCAAACAAGCCAAGTGATTGCAGCTGCTTCTCCTAAGTCTTGTCCTCAAGAACTTTTGGCATCTTGTCACCTTTGCCTGCAGTCTCCCTAAGACTTTAATGTCCTTCTTATATTGAGATATACAAACACACAATAGTGTGGGGGCTACAGCAGTGAAGTGTTGAGAAGGACAATCACCTCCCTTGACTGGCTGGCAATGCTGTTCCTGATGCACCCCAGGACACGGTTCACCCTTTCAGCTTCCAGGGCTCTGCTGTCTCATATTTAACTTGCCATCATCAGTGTTGAAAACACGCAAAAAAGGCATTTCTGCTTTGTCTATGTCCCTGCTTAGGAGGTGACTGACCCCAACAGCAACAGACCAATATTACTTCAGATTCTCCTTTTGTCATTAACGTATTTTTAAAAGCGCTTTTTGTTGTCCTTCCAAACTCTAATCAAGCTTTGGCCACAAGAATTTTATCCCTACAGTGGTGACCAGCATCTCTGTACTCCTCCCATGTTGCCTGTCCTTATCTCCAATGTCCATACATTTTCCACCTCTTCCTAAGATCTAGAAGAAGATCCTTGTTCAGCCAAGCCAGCCATCTGTGCCACTTGACTTCTGACATTTTGGAATTGTGTGCCCTGCCTATCTGTCCTGAAAAGCTGTCCATTACAGCACCCCAGTCACAGGACTCATCCCATCAGTTTATCTTATGCCAGTGATGTCATTGATATGGGATGGGGCCAAAGTTTCTAGTTCTTCTTTCCTATTCCTCAGGCTGTGCACATTTGTATAAGGACGTTTCAAATGTACTCCATGTAATGAGCACATCATGGACTTACCTCACTAGCACATGATCCTTCAAAACTTGGCATGCCACCCCCACACTTATCTCTAAGGAGACTGGTTTTATCCCCTTTTCATTTTAAATCTAGTTTGAAGCTCATTCAGTGAGCTCTGCTAACTGCTATGCAAAGATCCTTTTCCCCTTTGAGACAGGTGTATGCCATCTGTTGCCAGCGGGCTCAGTGTCATGTAGACAAACCCAAAATTCTGCCAGTGGCACCAGGCTCAGATCCAGGCACTGATTTGTCGGTTCTTCCAGTTTCTTCCCAAATCATTTCCTGCAACTGGATCAATTGTGAACACTTTTTCTCCCGATCCCTTAATTTGTTGTTCCAAGGTCCTGAAGTCTCTCCTGTTTGCCCTCAGGCTCCTTGTTGCAAGTTCACCATTGCCTACATGAAAAATTAGTAACAGATAATAATCCAAGAGTCATACCATAGTATAAAGTTTTGTCATCACATCTTTAACCCAGGTCCCAGGAAGGCAGGAGGCCTGTTCTTCTCTACAAGATCAGGTTGCAAGTCGTGTTGTTCTAGGTGTTTTGTTCCACCTTTAGAACACTGTCCTGGTCTACAGCACAAGGTGAAAGAGGGCATGGACCAGCTCCACAGCACCTTACACTGGTCCAAGTCAGATGAGCTTCTGCTCCTTCTTTGATAATCTGGTCCTGCCCCCTGCTTTGCAGAGGCTCAGAAGTCATGCACTGACTTAATTCAGAGAGGTGATCTAGCTGAAAATTTCTAGAATTAAAGTATAAATCCAGCTGAAAGGGATCTTGGGCATTTGTCTAGTCAGGTACAACACTGAACCCAGATGATATTTGCTTTTGTCTGTGCACTTGAACACTTCCAAGAACAGATATTCGACAACCCCTCTAGGCAACCTGCTCCATTGCTTGGCCAGCTACCTCAGTCTCTCCTGAAAGGACAAAGGTTCCAGTCATCCTGATGGCCCTTCACTGAACTTACTCCAGTTTCCCCATGTCCTCCTTGTACAGAAGGAACACAAACCACACTTTATTATTGCCAAAAGTCCTTCCTGTCCAGGTGCAGGACCTTGTATCCTTGTTGAATTTAACAAGGTTCCCATCAGCCCATTCAGGTCCCTCTGAATGGCAGTCATAAACTCAGGAGTACTGGCATTACCCCTCAGTTGGAGTCACTCACAAACTTAATGAATTCCTTTATTACAGCATCATGGCTCTCACAGCTTGAAACTTTAGAAACACAAAAATATGTATTCTCAATCACAGTTCATCTAACTGTCTTAGAGTTTCAACCTATTTATGGTTGCAGGATTTCCTGAACTAGGCATAACTGTGAAATACTTAGTAACTGAATTCTATGACCATTTCTGTCAGCCAGAACACCCAGCTCCTAGGAGTTCCATAGTGTAAGTTCCTCTTGTGTGGAAAATACCCACATTTTCTTTTTGTCATGAATATGACTTCCACTGATTTCTTTTGATGTCCGTATTTTATTCAGAAAAGAGAGCAAGCAGCCTCTCCCCAGTATCCCTCTCCAGGTCACTCATCAGTTTGTACACCCTTTTTTACATACCCACCCCCGCTTAGCTGTTTTCCAGACAATATTGAGGCCCGCTAAACTATACAGAGGCTTATCACGTACTTCTGGTCACACCAGTCACCCTTCTCTGAGCCTGAATTCTACTATATCCTACTTAACTAGGGAGACAAGTTTTGCTGTCAGGAGATAGGCAAACTATAGTTATGAGTATAGTAATATTCCTTGTTTTGCTGCCTATTCCCAAAGAGACAGTAGCAGAAAGCTCCTCTCCTGTGTTTACCACTTCACCCTTAATACAAGTTAGAAGTTCTAGCTGGCAAGTAAAGCACTTCAGATGCCTTCAAATGAGGTTTGGCCATTCATGTCAGGGAGACATAAGTTCACACCATTGTTCTCTTTGCTGGGTAAACTGCATCTGGATGAGCCAGCTGCAGCAAACGTGAGTCCTGCTTCAGTTCACAGCCTGAACTCCAAATTTACCCTACTGTCACTTTTCCTGAGACTCAGGCAAGCTGTGGAGTTCACAGTAGGAGATGGAAACTTTAAATTCCTCTCACAGGTTCAAGCAAGACCTTCCTGAACACACTCAAGAGGACAGTGTTTTTAAACAGTATCTTTTGGGCTGCTTTGCCAAGTGAGAGTAGGATCATGAAGCATTGGGGATATTGGTTGTTAATGCTTTCCTCAGACCTCCATCTCCACAGAGATGTATGAAAAGCAAGAAACCTGAGTTCAGTAGTCCAGTTCTCCATTACTTGAGAAAATCATAAAGCTTCGCAACAGAATTTTAGTACAGAGGTCAGATAAACTGGCTTTTCCACCCCTTCACAGCTGCAGTCTTAGCCTGAACAGCAGGCAGTGAAGGCATAAGCCTTCCATGTCATCATGAACAACACAGACACCTTCTTATTAGCATGTTGTTGAGTCATACTCTCAATTACATGATTGGCTGTATTTTTCAGCATGTTGCTGTCTTTTTCTTCCATGAAAGGCCTTTGGGGTCATAATGCATCAAAGACATTGTCTTACTGGGTGAGTTAAAACTTAACAAGGATAGGTGTCTATCCATTATCACTATTTCACAAACACAGAATAAAGCTGGTGCTGTGTCAGCACATTAGCTGTGGATATAAAAACAATGATTTATTGAATTACAGGGTAGAAAAACAAAATAAAATTGGTTACAACCTCAGGCAAAAGAAAAAAGTATTAACTGCTTTTTCATTTACTGAAAAAGGTCTCATATTTACTTCATGTCATTTTCTTAATCATGAAATTCACAACAGAAAATGAACAAAATGATCTTATTGATGAGAATATTTAACAATTTTGTAAGACAACACGATCTGTAATGTTACACTTTCTTTGTGACAGAAAATAAATGTCCCTCATAATTTTTCCCATGTTCCATAAAACACAAATAAGGGCTGAAAGTAGTGATGCCTTAAATGGCTACCTAGGAACAGAGACTAGACAGGAATAATGGAATAAAGGAGGTATTTATTTGAAAGGCCTTCAAAGGCTACACCCTGGGAGTCTGGAGGCTCCTGCCTCAGTGGATCCCAAGATGGACGACAGGTCATGAGTTCTTCACCCTTTTATAGGTTTGGTCCATTTGCATATCAGCACAAATTCACCAATTAAAACTTTAGCAAATGATGTCATTTCCCCAAGCTTGCCCCCTCCCCCCTCTCCCCAAGATGAAGGTTTACACTTTTGGGCCTATGACAGTCTGGGTGTCCTTGGAGAGCAAGCTAGAGAGGCTTTGTTATGTCTATTTTAGCATAGGAGAGTAGTACCTAACAAGCTACAAGAAACTTCAGAGTTACACTAACAGTACAGGATTTGAAAAATATAGAAGTCAAAAACCTGAGGCATCAGTACCAGTAAGGTTTTTTTGATAATGACAAATATATATATATCTGACAAGCATATGCAACTTTTTTTTTCCCAATATTGCTCACAATGGCTATTAAAAAGCTGTTTTTTCTTTGGTTTTTTTTACTAATATGTAATAATAGTCTACATAATATATACTAATATAAATAGGGAAAATATGAGATAGGAATTTCCTCTTGTCTGTTTATATTGAACTTCTGCAAAACAGAAGTGGAACATTAAAACATGCCTTTTTAAGCATCGGCCAGCCAAAGGAGGAAAACAGGAGAATAAACCAGTCACTGTTGGCAGTCTTGGGAAGAATTCTGCTTGTGGAGAAGCAAAGAGATTAGATTGCCTCTGAGGTTTCTGAGATGTGACTCCTCTATCCTATTGTTCTGGTTTAAAAGATAGGTGTGTGCCAAGGAAGGCGGGAACCTTACTGGAATGCAAAATGTGACCCCCTTCCCTCTATATTATTATAACCTTGAAATTATGGGGCCTTCAGGCAAGGATATGGGCAAAGGAATAGAAAATATATAACAAAAATAATAATTTTCTTTACTAGAAAATATATAACAAGAGAAACAAACAACAATAACAACACCACTAACAACAAACAAAACCAGAGACCCAACCACAGCCTTCTCCGGGCCATCAAGCACCCTCCCTTTTGGTGCAGTTCCGCTCACGGCCCGCAGGGGCGCTGCTGGCTCCTGGCCGGGCAGGGCGGGTGCCATGATTCCGTCCCGCCGGCAGGGGGCGCTGTGGCGAGAGCTCTGCCGCCTCTCCACGTGGATAACTGCGGGAGCAGCCGGCAGGAGAGATGGAAAAGGGCTGCCTTTACTAATTGGAAACTAATAAACAGACATTTCCAATCCTGGAGCACATGAGCAGGAAAAATTTGTCCATTACGGAATAGTTATGTGGTCCTGAGAAAAAATCCCAGGATGAAGTATGTAAAGTATATCTGCCAGTCCAATATTAATGGCACAGAACACGGCTGCCAAAACACTGCACAGTTTTGTATGCCTCTTTAAAAATCAACATTCACATTGAAACAGGCATAGACAAGAACTTTGGGCTTACTGAGAAAATGAGGAGTGTACCTTGTCAGAGGAGACAATGACAGCTGATGTGGACAATCAGCTGATTTCTGGAGCTTCCTCCATGAAGGCAGCATGCAAATTTGTACCTGGTCCAATCACTTCTTCCCACCTCTGCATCTGGAATGGTCAAGTGGCATTGTAGAAATGATAACTCCAGTTTTTATACAAGTGTTTAGGTGTTAAATACACAAACTGACTGACAGGGATTTACTGCTTTAGAGGAAGCAGCTTGTTTATCTGGAACAAAACTCACACTTGGAAATTTAAGATTAAAAAAATAAACACAAAAGGTTAAATATGATGCTTGCACAAACTGGAAATAGGCTCATAAATCCATCCAACCAAATAAACAAACAAACACTACCCAAGAATCAATATACAAAATCAGGTTTTACTTAATAATAGCAAACCTCCTTATTTGTTCTAGGCAGCTTTCATATGCTTAATGTCAAGTCCCAAGGAGTATTACATAGCCAACCATCTGAACTCTGTGTCTGAGAAATTGTCTCTGTGACACAGCTTTACAAAATACCATCCCAAAGTTCACATTCAATTTATATCAATAAATAAAGGGCTGGCTGAGAAGCAATCTTTTGAATTACCAAAGAAACACTTGAGAGTACAGCTCTTTTTTACATTTTACCTAAATCTAGAAAATGACTGAATTGCTGGATTTTTTTTTTTTTCTGTTTTTCAAGACTTTTTGGATGGCTGGGAAACATTTAGGTGTTTACAGCACTTTTAATTTTTTTTGACTATTACTTCATTTTGATTAGGAGGTTAATTGAAATGTAGCTTTCACAGTTCCTTCCTTTCTCAACATAATTAGCCTGCAAAACTCTTTCTTCCTAGTGCAGCATTCTATAACCTGTATGTCCTAGTAGGTACTGACTGCAGAGAAATTATGTCAAATATAATAGTTAATGCTATATTCCTAGCTTTATAGACACCATGAAATTGCATATCATCAAGCCAAATAACAAGCCTATTTAGGGGGCAGTTACATTATGTTTACTTAATGTAAATAAGGCCCACTCATTGCCAGTTTCAGGAGTTCATTGTGGCATAAAAGCTGAAACACCCTGATGTATTCAAAATGGCAAAATAGCAGCTGTAAAAATATAATGCTGCTTTCTGTAGTAGAGGATGATAAATACTGAGCAGTAACTGACAGAAAGACTGGCACAATACTGGCACAGGAACAGACGACTATTAACTACCAGTGGAATTCTGAAAGTTTAGTCACCATCTGAGAATTAAGTTCTTGTAAATCCTAAAGTAACTCTGAAGTCAAAACTCCAACTGTTTAAGACAAAACTGTAAAACTGTGGGACAGTTTCAGTATTCTGTGTATTCATTTCCATGATAAAAAAGGTGGGCATCCCAAATCCAGTATTCCCATGAGTAGTCCTAGTCTGCTCTGATAATGAATTACATCTTCTTGCAATTACTACTTTTCATTGTCTCTACCAGTGTAGAATCAAGAGCATACAGGTATAGTTGCATGTTTCAGCATATTTGCCTTTAGCATCTATAAAACCTGCTCCTACTTTTCAACCAAGGGCTCAGACACTGCCTGTGGGTTTTTTTACTGAGGGTTGTCAATGTACATTTACTTCTGGAATTGCCTTCAGATCAAGTTCATAGACACTGCATTAAGACAAGACTCCCTTTTTCTTGAGGCACAGTTGAGAACCTCTGTAAAAATATTTTATTAACCCCTAGCAAAGAACAGTGTAACATACTGACAGAAGTACAAAGGATAGGTATACAAACAAACATATATCTGTAGATTGACCAGTTACTTTATACACAGAGTGAATACATAAGTGAAAGGAAGTCTGTCACACATTCAGCAGAGGAAGCACCCAAGAACCTATGCTCAACACCTGCCACAGATGTAGTGCCATACCAATGCCCTCAAAATGAAACAAACTACCAATGCCAAAATATTGCATACTAGACTGACATATCTTAAGAAGCATTAGTATAGCCATCTGCTTGGTAGATTCCTAGGAATCAAGAACTGAGTCTCTCCATGAAAGTAAGAATGGGCATAATGGACCACAACAAAACCTTTTTAGGTCAGCACTGTCTCTCCAGTGGAAAATTGCTGAAAAAAAGGACAAGAGAAAAGAAAAACCAAAGTGTTTCCTGTACCTTCTCAGAGTCCAGCAATATACAGTTCAGGGCTTAACTGAGGGAAAGGTGGTTTTGTACATTTTTGATAGTCTTAAAATGGTTTTCACAAATTTGCAGGATTTGCTTCAGTAACCACAGTCTGTCAGCACTCTGAACACTTCCACAACCTCATGAGGTGCAATGTGGAAATACATCTTCTTAGAAGATTCCATCTGGTGGTCTCTTTTTGTGCTCACTAGCCCTTTTTGGGAAGGCTCCACGTTCACCTTCTGCACATACTCATGATTTTAAGAACCTCTAGAACATACCCCTTCCACCATTTCTTTTCCAAGCTGACAAGTCCTTGTCTAAATAGGTGTTTCTCACATATGGAAATCATTTAGTATCTTTGTTTTGCATCTCTGTTGTTTTTCCAAGTCAGCTATATTATTTTTCAGATGAAGAAATTAGCATTACATATTGAAGATTTCAGAACAGCACTAATTTGTACAACTGTATAGTAACTCCTGAGCTCTGTAAGTTGCATAATAGAGGTGTGCAGCATCATTTTCCTTAATGTGCTCCTTCTTTCTCACAATAAATCTCCTTTCACTCACTAATCCCCTTACTTTAGTATACATTTTATCATTCTTTCCTGGGGAAACCATGAATTTTTCTCTAATTTCCCTCTGGTATCATGATTGCTACCCTCCAGTGATGCCTTAAGTTTTAACTTTTATATTTTTCAAATCCTGTACTGCTAGTGTAACTCTGAAGTTTCCTGTAGCTTGTTAAGTGCTGTTCTCTCATGCTAAGATAGACATAACAAACCTCTCTAGCTTGCTCTTCAAGGACACCTAGAAAAAGAACTGTAAACCATCGTCTCGGAGAGAGGGGGGCAAGCTTGGGGGAACTCCATCATTGGCTGGGTTCTGGTTGATGAATTTATGTTGATATAAAAGTCTGAAGAACTCGTGACCTGTCGTCCATTTTGGGATCCACTGAGGCAGGACCCTCTGGAGCCCAAAGTGTACTTCTGAAGGCCTTTCAGATAAATACCTCCTTTATTCCTTTATTCCTGTCTAGTCTCTGTTTCTAGGTAGCCAGTTTAAGGCATCACCAGCCTTCAAGCACCAAAACCAGTTCCTGTTAGGGTTTCCTAACTATAGTCAATAGTACAGTTGCTGTCAAGCAGTTTTACATGCTTTGGTAAGTACTGTCTCACAGTGCTCTTTGCTAACCCCTATGTTGCTGGTTTTGTTATTTGTTTTCTCAATTCAGACACTGCAGTTTGGGCCACCAGAGAGTTGAGAGACAAGCAGTTCTCTGATGCACTTTCCTACAAACTGAAATTATCTTCAGGAATGCCTCTTTAGGACTCCTTATGGTGAACAGTGACACAAAAAATGCACTTAGTGTTTGGCTTCTCCCCCTGTACTTCTCCCCCGGTACTGAGCACTGGTGAGGCCATGCTGCGAGTGCTGTGTCCAGTTCTGGGCCCCTCAATTCAGAAAGGACATTGAGGGGCTGCAGCGACTCCATAGGAGAGTGGAGCTGGTGAAGTGTCTGGCGCACAAGTCCTGTGAGGAGCGGCTGAGGGAGCTGGGAGTGTTTTGCCTGGAGGACCTTATTGCTCTCTGCAACTGCCCGAAAGGAAGTTGTAGCCACCTGAGGGTTGGTCTCTTGTCCCAGGAACTAGTCTTAAGGATGAGAGGACATAGAGGACATAGTCTTAAGATGTGCCAGGGGCGCTTTAGGCTGGATATCAGGAAGAATTTTTTAATGGGAGGGTGATTAGGTATTGGAATGGGCTGCCCAGGGAAGGGGTGGAGTCACTGTCCCTGGAGATGTTTACGGCAAGATTGGATGTGGTACTCAGTGCCATGGTCTAATTCACCAGGTGGTCCTGGATCATTGGTTGGACTAGATGATCTCAGAGTTCTTTTCCAACCTAATTAATTCTATGACACTGTTTCCAGCAGCATTCGGCTGTGCCAGGCCTCCCCCGGCGCGGGGCAGGGCCGAGCACACCCCATTTCCGACCACGATTGCGGGACGCCACAGGCGCTCCGCGCCGCAGTGTACAGCCGCG
>VZTN01035894.1:1921-17415 GCA_013400515.1 Erpornis zantholeuca | reverse complement strand
GGGCTCCCCCGCGGGCTGCTCTGACTCGCTGCGAACCCGCCCGATCCCGGCGTCGGGGCCTGATCGACCCCGGCTGGAAGTGGATTGTGCCCGGGCTCAGGCCCGGCCCCGCCGCGTGGCCGCCTTGGCGGGCAGGGCCGGACGCTTCCCTCCGCTCGGATTGACTCTTTAGGGTGACTCCCAGTGAGGCACTGGCCGGCGACCCCTCTGCTCTTCCCATTCTGCTCATGGCTTTCTTCTGCATCTCAAAATTTCTACTTCCCCGAGTTGCCCTCTCATGGCCATTTTCCTCTGCGATCACCGCCTTCTCGGAGACCTTCTAAGGCTGGCACTTACAAGAACCCATCTCTACTCAGAGCTCTTTTAGTTCAAAAAAGCTCCAAGCACTTCCTCATTTTCCTTTCTATCAATTGTACAAAACCTGCAAAAAGGCTTGCCTTTTCCTGGAATATATTTGATTAGCTAAAATTGGCTAATTATTGTAAAATACATCTTTGATCCTGCTGCATGTGCTTGGAGCTTTGAAGTAGCATCCCTTTAAGTTCCTAGTTAGACCTTTACTGAAATGTTCCGACCTGTTTTTCTAGGAGAGCTTTAGCTATGAAAGTTCGAAAATATTTCATGTGAGAGGAAGATACTATCCTTTCAAATGCAAGTTTTTCACAATTGAACAATCAAGGGGAAATGCAACTCTGGCAGAATCTGCCCCAGTCTAGTAGTAGAATGAACACAGTTAAAAGCACATTGGAATAGACTTGTCATAAATTCCCATTTATACCTGAAGTCATAGTATTCATAATAAGATTTTTCTTAGTCCTTTGCATGAGGAAGTGGTTTATGTTTCATATTTCTCTTGTATGTCAAAAATGTTTCTAGTAATTGTAAAAATATTTTAATCTTTATGAAAGTACTTCTATTGTCAGACCATTATTCTGGTTTTCATTTAGAAAGAAGACGTGAGACTACACAGTAATTCATCAGAAGGACATGCTTAATTATCTTAGCAGCTGAGATAATTAAGCAGTATTTGCCAAGGAAGACCCTTTTAAATTTAAACTCTCAGTTTTATTCATGAGTTCTGAGAGTTGTTTGGCCTGCAGTTTGCACGAAGTGGTTTTTAGTGAACTGCCATTTCTCCAGTTTTTGTAATTTTCCTGATTTGTCATTCAAAATGGGAGTGGAACTGTAGGTCACTTTAGTGCCTGTTCTATGTAAAATTAGTGAAAGGATTGTTATGAGTTTTATTTGCTTATCCATCCTTGTCAGTACTTCTGTCTCTGGTTGGTTGTTTGAAGATATTCTCAACCAAGGCTGATTTGATTCCTTGAAGAGTTTATGAATCTGCTTGATAAAGCATGCTAATTAAATCTGAATGCCTGAAATTGCATGAGGCAACTGACATGAAATTTTATTAGCCCCTGTTATATGTACTTAATTTGGGATGTTTCAATATAAATAAAATATGTTTCAATATAAATAGAAGTCAGTTGGAAACTGTTAAGTGATATTTCTGCAAACTTTTCTGCGAGTTTGAGCAAGGAATAATTCTATTGTGGTGACTTCATTTTGTTCTGTAAGTTGTGTTATATCAACTGGTTTTCAAATATTTAATTAATCATGATTAAATAATGGTAAGGCTGAGCAATCATGTAAAGATAATGTATTGCTTGTTAAGCTGGTAGTGTGTTTTAAATAGATGAAAAGTTGTTTAACTGGTGTCAGACTTCTAAGTTACTTCAATTACAACTAATTTAGGGGACATAAATACACAAAAAAAATTCTGCTGCTAAAATCTGACACTCCGTTTACTAAAAGCTGTATTTGCAACTGAATGCAATCTGTATTAAAAAAATTTCCATTGGAAAGGCAGTTTAACCAGTTTTTCCGTGGTATCTACTTGATTAGTTGTTGTTTTCTCTCTTCTGATCCAGGTATTTCTGCATTTGTAGAAGTTTGGTCATCTAACAGAACAGAAAATTACTCAAAAACCTTTGAACAGCAACTTCTTGATATGGGAGCAAAAGTAAGGAGACTATTTTGAAATAAATAGAATAGGAAAGATCTTAGTTATAAATTAGCTTGTTTGTTCTGCTTGTCACATATATTTCTTTTTAGTATGAGTTTTTGAAGGGCAAGAAGGGAGAAAACCAGAGACCTGAGAATAGACCAACATGCTGTAAAATTCTTACTACTGACAGATGGGAAATGCATCTAAAGCCTTTCTACATCTACAGACCTCTTTGTATATTAATGTGGTAGCATGCATTTCTTGGGAAGTATTGGGCTTGCCACATACTGTGGGCAAAGCAAATCTAAGTGTTGAAAACCTGTGGTTTACAAATATGGATCTTATACTGTTTTCTTTTCATCAACTTGTAAGCATCTGCTCTATTATTAGTACAATATTTTCTGACGCATGTACCATGGCATTTTATTCTTTCATTCACTCTCCCACTTATTTGGATTAATTCCAGCAAGTGATAGTAAAAATACATCTAAGAGTTTCAGTATATGTCTCAGTGATTTTTTCCATACCAGGTATAGTTGACTTGTAGGTGCAAAACATGTTTAATTGCCAGCTGTAACATTTCAATCAGAGACCAAAGTTAAACTGGCATCTTCCCTTCTTGCACATTATCACTGCTTAATGGAGATTTTTACAGCCCACATCATGCTCTAAAAAATACTTGTGTGGACTCCCAGTGCTCCTTCAATAGGCATGTTTAGATGTCTTTTATAGTAATTTAGGAAATCTTGCTGATCTCCCTCCCCAGATCCTCTCATTCTATATGAAGTTAGCTGAGTGAAAGTGACAGAACAGTAGGATAACTAGTTTTGTTATTAAAGCAAACACAACTCTCAATAAATAACTTGAGTGAAAGAACAAGAAATATTTCTATGCTGTACTGTCAGACCTGTGTAATTCTATTTTGATGAGGCTAGAGTTTTTTTTTCTCACTGAAAATACGGTAGAAGTATAAGGCTTCAATATTCTCAAAATTATCAAAATAACCAAATACGGTGCAGGCAGACGAACCTATTTAGCAGATCCCTATGACTGAATAGAGATGGTCATGCCCCTTCCCTATTCTAGACACTTCCCTGTTACTGGGTGAGCATATGATGGTAAGCTGACTTGGTTCACTGTGTCAGGAAATTAAATTCTAAATTAGTTTCACTAGATTGTTGATTCAAACATCTCAAAGGAAGTTCAGCTGAGCAGCAGAAGATGCACAGTGTAAGGGGAGGTGGTGGGAGAGAGGGAGGTGGGAGAGAGGGAGGTGGTGCTTCTCCATAATTTGGAGGCAAAGCTACATCAAGCATCCTTAGGACATGGGCTGTGAGCCAGATACTGGCAAATGTGAGTAAGCAATTGCATCAGGAGTCATAATTTATTCTATAAGAGATTAATGGATCACTGTATACCTAGAGACTTAAATATCATGAGGTTTTGTCTTCTAAGAAGTAATAATCAGCTTCCCACCATCAATGTTTGGAAAAGCTAAATAGTTTTCTTAAAACTAAATACAGACCCAGCATACTGTGAGCCAAATATGATGATGTAGTTGAGGGTGCAACAGAAAGCTAGCTGGGGAGATGCTGCAGTAAAAAAAGAGTTATTTTGATCTCACCACATCAACAATCACAGCCGATCAAGCAGTTCTGTGTAGGGTGCTTAGTCTCCACAAAGGCAACCTTGTTTGTGAAGAATGGAGTATCTAGAAATGAAAATGTCACTTGCCAATGGAAGCTGATAACTGAGAATTTGATCATCTGTGCTACTTTAATTTTCTATATTTCTTGTTTTTCAAAGTATTCCCATATAATTTTTGTTTGTACTACCTTCAGCCTTCCCTCGAAACAAATAGTGATTTTTATTGACAAAAAATAGTTTAAAAAGTGATGTTAGCTGTACTCTTTAAGCCTGAGTTCTTTACTGCCTAAAATATATTTTCTTATTTGTTTGGATAATAGCATATGCTTTCTGTACTGGCTGTTGCGTAAGAAATTTTGTTGCTCTATATAAATGAAAATGTTGCAAAATTAGTGATACACCCAGAGTAGGGAGCTGAAAATGGTAACCTAGAGCAGCTTGAAAACAAAAGGCTACTCCCTGTCTTTAGCCTGCATTAGCTGGACTAATGAGACTGGAGTTTTGATTGCTTGAGGCTCCTTGAGGGAAGCTGGGAAAGATCAAAAGAGTCCTTGACATAATGTTTAGAATGAATTTTTACACTAATGGTTTATACACTAAAAATGGACTACACTAGCTGGTTTCATTAGCATTTTCCAATCAGACTTAAATATGAGCTCTCTGTGTATTTCTGCAGGTTTCAAAAACTTTGAACAAGCACGTGACCCATGTAGTCTTCAAAGATGGACGTTTGACTACATGGAAAAAAGCACAGAAGATGGGTGTAAAAATAGTTTCTGTACTCTGGGTGGAAAAGTGAGTACTCATGGTTATAATGGATGTGGCCTCTTTCAGAGATAATAGATTCTAGTGTTGTTTTATTGAAAAAATTAAATACAGAAACTATTTTATTGATGTACTTGAAGTATTGATAAATATATGAGTAAATTGCAACTTTTCTGTAACATTATTCCTATTATAAAGCATGTGACTTGCATAAAAAAGGTAAAATGTTAACTCTTAAAAAAAGAATGTGTTGAACTAGTTTCATAGTATATTTGTTAACAGTGTTCTCCTTCTGTGCTCTCAGATGGCATGTATAGGCAGTGAAGGCCATACTTATGTTGAATAGAATTCTTCTATTTTCATATGAAAAAGCACATTTCACCAAGGGCATGGTACTGTTTCTGTACTTAAATCCTGTAAACAGAAATTATTCTATCAAGAAGGAAAAAGATCCGTATGTATGCTGGTTTTTAAGGTATTTGGCCAGTTCAGAACAGAACTGCATGAAAATTCTCTACTACCATATGGAAAAAGTTAAAATTATTTTAAAAAGCATAAAGAAAATTTCATCTGTGCAAGTAGTCCTTTAGAATTTGCTAGTCCACAGCTTCATCTCTGAGTTTACAAAGTTCTTGTGAGGCCTAACTAAAATTTCAGATGAAGTTTATGAATATGCATATGTTAAACACTCCAATCGATAAATCAATGTGATGATGGAAATTAGAATATAAATCAAGTAAAGATTTATATATACCAATTGTAATATGCATGGGGAGGTAGTGGTCTAAGTGCAAACATTTTGGGCTTGTTTTTTTTAAAAAAGTGAGGGCACAAGTAGGGAGTGGGGGTGTTGCGTTTGCTGGCTACTGTTGCAAAGCCGCAATGAGCAACTAATGCCAGAGAGTGTCTCTGCTGGGCAGGTCAGCCTGCGTGCTCCATGCTTTCCTTCTCGAAGGCATGGTGACAGGGCTCTCACCGGCCAGGGACCCTCATGGCTAGCTCAAGCATCTTTGCTCTCCGCAACCATGCAGCGACAAAGGGGATGAGAAGAGGCCTCCACGAGGAGAACATGGAAGATGTTTATTCACATGCTGCTATCTGGATGTCCAGGGGCAAAGGCAAAGGAAGGCAGAGGGCCTGGGGTTTTAAAGGGACCCGGCGGGGGCGGAGTCGAGGTCCCTCAGAGACCAATAGGAGGAGTCCGACGGAGTGGCCAGGGTTTAGCGGGAAGGGGGAAAAGGGGATGGAGGGAACACCACATGGGGGCACAAATATGGGGTCTACAGGTGCCTAAATGTAGGCCAGTACGACCTGAAAGCTTGTGATGCAAGTCCATTAGCCAAAAAAGAAATTCATGCAGATCTGCAGAAGCAGGGTTTTTCTTTTTTTAAAATTTTTTTTTACTATCTCAGATATGGAAGTTATAGCCACACAACCTAGCCAGCTTTAACACCAAGCAATACCTTAAGGTCCCAAAAATGAGGGCAATGCAAAATTTTATTTAAGTGATTGTATTTTTCTGGGACCTGATGTTATTTGAACATGTGACAATGATGATTTCAATATGGTTGTAAAATTAAATATGCTCTTCAGGTGGCTGAGTGTATAAATACATAATTTAAAATCTTAGTCGCATGAACTATAAACTGTTAGAGGACTTGGATGTGCTGCAGTAAAAAGGATGTCATAAAAGTCCAGCTGAGTAACATCAGCAATGGAAGAATGAGAGTGCTTTACAGGGGAGAGTCTAGGACATGTCATCCAGAAATACTCCTTCTGTGATAGCAGTTCCAACACAAGAATCTCCTCTGTGCTGCTGGAAGGCATTGAGTAGATGAACACTGTAGAAAGCTGAGGCATAGAAACAACTGGACATGTGATACTGTAGGGGACAGCATGGAGCTTTGAAATCCAGGTGTAAAAGCCTCAAGAAACTTCAAATTTGGCTGGATAACAGCAAAGAAAAAGACAAGAGAAAGCATCTAGAGGGAAAACTTAGGCTGTTCAGTAGGAAAGAGAAGGCTAGCGTCTCGTATTTTTTAAGCATTCCTAATACCACTTTCTGACCAAAGAAGGTCTTGGTACATGGCTTGGGATATGAAGTTTGCTGGAACTGGGGGAATCATCTGAAATAGAGGTATTTTCTTGCAGAGGAGGACCCAAGCTGTGAATAATGATTGAACTTCTCTGTAATCTTTTTTTTCTGCCCTTTAGTTTAAAGTAAATGCCAAAAGGAAGAACATACAGCTTAGATTGGTGTATGCTGTAAGCAGAATTCATAAGAATATCATATCCTTGGACAAAGTATAGGTCAGGAGCAGTAGAAGCTTATATAAGGGATAGTAATGAATATTCTTACTGGTCATGGGGATATTCAAATAAAGCACAGGCAGTACAAAATTAAAATGAGTCTGCTAGTACACATGCAAATTTTTGTTTTTTATAATAAGATGAGGGAACCACAATGCCTGACTAAATTACACGTGTAGTGCATCCCTATCTCAGACACTGGTAGGCAGAAGACAGTCTATTGAACCCTGGAACAATGTAGGAAGGATTGAATCATATATACCTATAAAATTGTGGTCGTGTGTAAATGGAAGCTTAGTTTGACCCTGATAACTGTGTAAGCAAACCATGCAGAGTTCCTAGGAGTTGAAGTTTTATCATTGCTAATAAAGATGGCTTGATTAACCAACTGCTTCATTGAGTAGCAAGCGGAACATTCTCAAAATGGTCAGAAATGCTGTGAAATGTTATCTCAGCAAATGTAATA
The DNA here is from genome assembly GCA_013400515.1 of Erpornis zantholeuca. Lineage (NCBI taxonomy): Eukaryota > Metazoa > Chordata > Aves > Passeriformes > Timaliidae > Erpornis > Erpornis zantholeuca. The sequence continues at coordinate 10,219 of VZTN01035894.1, read as the reverse complement.
GTACGTGTCAACTTTCTGGTGTATACTGGAGGTTGGTGACTCCTGTAGGAGTGCAGTGAAAAACCAAGTATTTTACTTATTTATTGCTTGGTCTTAATTGGTTTGTGGATTGCTGTTCAAACTGTCAGAAGACCTTTTCATAAGTATGTCTACAGTATAAAATAAGTGTTCATACTGGAACACCAAACCCAAGAAATTCTATGACACTGCTTAAATTTAAAATGGAGTCTACTTAAAATAGAAGAAGTAATGTTGAAAAGCTAAGACTGAAAGGAATAAAATTCTTGCTGGTGTCAAGGAGACTGTTTAAAGCAGTCCTCTTAAGCATATCATAAAGATGATGGTCGCATTTTGGGACTTACAGTAGGCATTTTCATAGCACTGTCACTGCATCAGTAATCAAAAATCAAATTAAATCAAACATAAAACTTCATATAGTGGAATGACAGCATTTTATTGTGGTTATATTTGGTTGTGGTTAATGTTGACAGGATGGCAATGAGCTTGACTGAAGTTATAAAATAAAAGTTATAAAATAGTTTTCTTACAAGATGTGATTGAAGAGACAAGAATGCTTCAGTCTGGCAAATAAGTAGGAGTGGAGGAGGGAAACTACTGTAAACACAGAGGTTTATGTAGAGAGGCTGAATTGGAAATAAATATATTTTCCTTTCCAGCAGAATGGGAAACTGTTACATCAATACCTGGAGGCTGATTCAGAGGAAACAGTAAATGATGGCTTTTAATAACATAGGGTTAGGCTGTAGAACTCCTTGTTGCAGAATCATAGTGAGCACAGATTTTCATGAGTTTAAAAAATTGCTGAAGCAATTTAATAGTTCATTTTATCAAAACCCAAATACATCTCAATTGCATCTCACCATCTGACAACCAGAAATCTCTGAAACACAGTAAACTGGGAATGTTTGGCTGCATTTTTATGCTCTTAGGAATGTTTTATGCTCTTGGGAATCTTGATATTGGCAGATATTGCAGGATGCTGTGGTATATGATATTTAATCTGGATGCTACTTTTTGGTGTTTCAAAATGCCAGACAAGGAAGCAAATAATATGTACAGTTATTCCAGCATTTCCTGGTTCTCGGCTTTGTGGAAAACACTCTCGCATTTAACAGCTAGTGGACCTGCTTCCAACTTGTTAGACTTGTACTCTTGCCTTCCCCTGAGCAGTGCTTGAGCCTTTTAGAGGAATTTACCCTATAAGCTGAAAAGTGCTGTAATACTTGAACGGTTTGTTCATTATTTAGTCATCTTGCCTCGTTGAACTCTGACTGGATTTCTAGTGCTCTCTCCAATGATCTGACTCAAACTTTTATTGGAAGCTTCTGCTTTATAGTATGAGCATCTATTTGAGCCTAAACTGTATGCAGTTCTACAGTTTAGGAAGTAATTTGAGAAGACAACTCTTTAAGATGAAAATTGAAAATCAGAAAAATTCGTAACTGCAACGTAAAGTGATTTTAATTTTTTTTTTAAATTTAAATAAATTTTTACAAAATTAAATAACTTTTTTTGTTTGCTTTTACACTTTTTTGCCTTTTTTTTTTTTTCTTTCCAAGAATAGTACATATGTATAACTTTAGAAATAGCAAACAAAAGTCATGGACTTGCTATCATGCAAATAAATTTAAAGTTTAGTGCAAAACGAGTGACAACTTCGGTATCACTGAGAAAAAGTTTTTTACTGGTTCTTCAACACAAACACGTCAGTGAGCAGCCTAAAATAAAAATCAAAACCCAGAACAAAAAGAACCCCATATAAGACGATTACAGCGATACATCCAAATTAGGATCACATAATACTCCACATCAAATGCGTAATTGCGAAGCTCTACCTGTGTTTTCCTAGTAGGGTAATTCATCCCACAGATAAGTTATGTAAGTCATTTACATTCAGATTTGTCTGTGAAGCAAAAAATGCTTAGATTTAATGGTGAAATTTTCATCTGTTTGGCTTCTCTGAATTAATGTAACTTTTCATGTAGTCTATATCTGTGCTGATTATTATCCAGAATTTGATAACAGTCACTGAAGTCCAGCTGCTGAATCTCTGTGTTTGATGCTCCTGAGAACTCTAAATTCAGTGCGTTAGACAAATATCTGCAGTGGTTTGTCTTTCTCATCCATTCAATCCCCATTAAGGACAAGGCTGTAACTGCACAGGCTCACACTGTGTAGTAGTTCCATCGCTAGGTGTCACCAGAGCCCTGCGAGCGGCTGCTGGGAGCACAGTCCAGAGACTGAGCTGCTGAGAGCAGCCTGGAAAGGTGTGGAAAATAAGATGAGTGGGACTCTTGCAGTTTCAGACCTGCAATTTGGAGGGCATCATTGGCACAAAAAATTTTATCACATATTTGGCGTGTCATAGACAGACGGGGGAGTGAGGGTAACATTACGGTACTTACCTTAAAGTTACACACTTAAGAAGGGTTGGTGTTTCATTATTTTAGGGGTCTTCTTGCAATAAAGGTTGTGTTCTTAAAACCAAACAAAACCAAGAGAAAAAAACCCACCAAACCTTCTCTAATTTATTGTACAGGTGTCAAGAAACTGGAGTCCATGTTGATGAATCCCTGTTTCCAGCAGTAGACACTAATGAAGGATTTTTACTACCAATCAAAAAAGTAAGTATCTGATTTTTTTTTTAATGGGCCTAGAAAAATAACCTTTAAAGTTTGAACTTGACTTTTTGACCTCAGGCATTTGAACTGTTTGTTTTCAGAACATTCTGTAAACTCTACCAATCCATCTGAGTAAGAGTTTAAAGATAGTCTATTGCTGTGATCACGTGACATCTTATCTGAAGAAAGTATTCCAAAAATCAAGTTTCTGTATTAGTGGTTGAAAAATAAGGATTTAAATTCAAACTATATAATGACAACCAATCAAAAAAACATGACTGCTGTGTGGCTTATGTTTTACAGAGTTGCAACAAATACTAGTATTTAAAAAACTACCTTTAAATCTTTAACTTTGCCTCAAGCAAAAAAAAAAAAGATTTGTTCAGTTCTTTCTTATTTAATATTAAAGCTTACTTTGCAAAATGTTAACTTCTGTAATTACCTTTGACTCTCAAGGAGGTGATAAGCAGCCTAAATACCAATAAAAAATACTGTGACAAAGTGATAGGCAAAATAGGAGGTGTAGTTATTTTTGACAGTGTTATACATATAATTAATAGTTTTGTCTGTCTTGTAGCACAAATGTATGCAGCCAAAAGACTATGTTGAAAAAACTCCAGAAAATAATAGAAAGCTTCAGAGAAGACTGAGTCAAATAGCTAAAGAATTAGCTCTACAAAAGACAGCAGTTAATGCTGGTAAGAACTATTTTTTACTAAGATTCAAGTATCTGAAATTATTTCTTTAAAGCACTTGATGGGGTTTGGTGTTTGGTGTTTGTTGGTTGGGGTTTTTTTTGTCTTTTACATCTTGCCATGAGAAATGAAGTTGATGTTATTTTTACAGAGTTCTTTGCAATTGTGTTAAGGCATCTGTAATGATCTTAGATCTAAGAAAACTGGTTTTTTGCCAAGTTTTTTTGAAAAAAGAAAAGTAAGTTCATCTGAAGCTGTTACAGCATTTAAATATTAATATATAAATACATTTTTCTATGTAGAAACAGATGTACCAGTTTTATTATTTGAAGACAATGGTTCACTTATATACAGCCCTGTTAATAAGAGAAAAGATGAATGCAATGCAATGGAAAGAAGAATAAAGGATATGAAGGAAAAAAGAGAGAATCCTTCTCCTGTTGGTAAGAAGTTAAATTTTACTTATGAAGATGTACAAATAGCTGCTGGTTTTATTGCTGACTTTTTTGTGCGCTTGTTGTGCTCTCACCTTTAGAATTTTTTTCATATCTTGATGGCATGTCTGGAGCACAGTGGTTGCAAAATAATTTTTTTATCACTACTCTGCTCAAGAGGACTAATGTTTAAGCTAGACTCTCTAGCCATGTAAATATTATCACCTCTCAATACAACTTTACAATGAGACTCTAAATCTTATTTCCTGGTAAATTACTAATTTTATTATTCCCACATCAACAGTTTAAAAGGGAGCCCAAAACTGACAAGGTATCTGTCCAGGTACTGAAGAACAGGACTTTAAAAAGAAATAAATTTGAATAACCTAATTAAATAAATCTAGTTGATTTTTAAATGCATATTCAGATGAATTAAATCCAGATTGTAGTTTTCAGATTTTTTTTGGTATTGCATTACCTTACTAAGAAAATACTAAGTCTAAGTTATTACGTTTTGCCAGTTACTATAAAAAGTGTTGGATGTGGAACATATTTTGGTGGAGGGAGCTGTAGTATTCAAAGTTTTAAGACATCTATGTCAGGTAGACTGTCAATTTCTCATTGCAAAAATAGTTGTGAAAGTAAAGAAACAGTAATACATGGATCAAAAATTAAATCTCAGTTTATTTAAGTGAGGCTTGTATTTATTTTCTCTTTGAATTTTAAGGTAAACCTTTTTAGAAGCTTTTTTTCTGTATCAAGACTTGGCTGCCAATAGCAAGATGTCATGGATTCTTTAGTAAAATGTCTCAGCAGGCTTAGAAATATCAGTAATAATTTTTAAATGGTTTGACATCATTCTTTAGTTTCAGAAGAATAAGTTACCTAGAAAAATGCTTACAAATATCTAATAGTTTTTTTGTATTCCTAGGTTCACAAATGACTCAAACACTTCCAAGTAGCTCACCAGGAGACTGCCCGTTTTCTTCTTGTGTCTTAAATAATTCAGAAGATGTGCTGCTACCAGGTAACTAACACAACCTAGTATATTGCAGAAATTAAAAATAATACATGGTCTTTATATCTTACTTCGGGAAGTACAGTATGCTGAAATGGAACTGTGTCTGCTTTCTCTATCTTTTGTATTTAAATCTGACTTATCTTAGTTTTTCTTAACTAAACAAAGTATGTTGTACTAAGAACTCAAGAAAAATGGAGCAAGAGGAATACCATGGGGTAAATGCTCTGTCTTACTGCTGTATTGCCTGCCTCACTTCCTCCTCTTTACTCATACCATTCCCTATTAATAACTTCTTGTCCTGACATGGTCTCAAGTCTTCTCTGCTCTTAACAGTGATCATGTATGTAACACAGAGTACACACCAAATACTGTGATGTGAAATGCTAAAAAGAGACCTGGATGAGGGTAAGACCTCAAAGAACTGAAACGTCTTCCAAATTTTCAATTGAAAAACACAGGTTTGAAAGTTAGCCTCATGTGGTTTTCCTCTTAAGCAGTTGGGTTTGAAGAAACAAGAATAAAAATAAATTGGCTTTTTAAATGTTTTATGGTTTCAGATGGATTGAAATAATTTGTTAGCAATGTAAGAGCCTCATAAAGTTATTCTTGTAAAGTTAGGAGTTTGTTCCTGTGTTCTGATGTATTAGTAGGACATAAGAGAGAAGATTATTGTGAAGTCTGTTGAGCTACATCAGTGAACATCTTAATAGTACTGATTATGTAGGCAATAGGTGTTTGCTTCAGACCTCATGTCATCTGTCAGGCAAAAAGTTTAAGTCAGATGCTGGCCTTAATCTCAGTAGAAAAGTGAGGAGAAGGGAGTCTTTAGAGTTTGTAACAAGGGCCACTAGAGCAGTTTGCCTGTTCTCCATTCTCCCTCAACAGTAAGCTCTACCTCATGCTGTTTTGAGGTGTTGTATGTTACTGGCATCGTACAGGAGTTCTGTCATGTTGGCTTGCCTGAGAACAGTGTGGGTATCTTGCAGCCTGAGACAGCTTGTTATGTCTTCATGCAATGTTAGTGAAAAATGACGGTGAAAGTAATATAGCTTTGCCAGCAAGCTGTTTTACTTTGGTAGATTAGTTATGTGCTGATGAGGTGGAACATTATGATTTGAGAGGTTTGCCTTGCATATGTCCCTTCAGCTTTGCAACCGCTCAATGTAATTTTATATTAAGAGCAGACCACCAATTCCCATGACAACATTCAGTGTAGCTTCCATCTCTGATGCTCTGTAACAGTAGCCTGTGTTTGTGCCTAAGAGATAGATGAGATGGCTTAATAATGGTTTAAAAAGTTCATTTGCGGATTGAAGGTAAGACTTTATCAGTTGTCAGTAGGAGAGACTGATCATACCATGTGAAATTTCTCTCTATAAGTTTTATCTTTCTTAATATAGATAGCTGCACCATATGTTTAAAAATACTATCTATATTTAATAATCAAATAACATCAAGACTTCCCTAAAACCTACAGAACTTACAGAAGGAGTATTGCTGTGACATTGCACTCATCATCTACTTAAGCAAAAGCACCTGTTAAAATCATCTGATTGTAGAACAACAGGATTTAAAAAAAATGTGTGCTGACTAATCAGAGATACTAGCTTGTTTCAGAGGAATTTATTGTAAAGAGTTATGAATAGATTCTGTGTAACACCTAACACAAAATAATTTCATAAGAATAGCTACAAGAAATTTTTTTTTCCACATTCTAATTATTTTAATACATTGTGTTGATGTATGTGGTATGCTACTATGGTATTGTATTTCATTTCATCTTGACTGCAGAAACTTCAAGGTGGTGCTAATGCTGTGGTAGCAAAAATGATTATTCAGTTTCCACTGTTACTATAGCTAATTTTATCAGCGTATAATCTTGCTGGTTTTCTCTACAAATGCAAGAGAGAAAGCAAGTTCCTCTGCTGCTTAATTTCAAGAAAGCAGAACGGGACTTGTGAGTGCTTATGACCAGGTAAGGGGATACAATATCTAAAACTATAGTAGGTTCTTGTCAGCATAGAATGTGCTTTGTTCTAATCCATTTTCTGTTTCATTTTTGTTTACGTACCATATAATATCCAGAGAAGTGGCTAAATCTTTGTTTTTTCCGTTCAGGAATTCCATATATATTTCACTTAGAAGTTGATACTCTTTTTGTTTTGTTTAATACGTCTATATTGCCACTTTTTTGTTTTGCAGAAGAACAAATGGAAGACTGCTTGAACTCAAGTTGTGATTATCTTCGGGGAACAGAGAAATTAAAGAGACAGAGAACAGAGGTCACAGAACAAGCCTGTGATACTTGGACTGACATTCATGTATCCATGAGCACAGTGAATCATATCAGTGAGCACACATTCACATTCACATCAGTGAATTCTCCATCACATGGCAATGAGCAGAAGAGCTTAACACCAAAAAGACATGCCAGAAGTTTAACAAAGAAACAGATTATACAGGACACTTTGGATGACAGATTGTCTTTAGGAAAGAAACATTTAAAGTTTCCAAAGAAAAATCAGAAGAATGAGAAGTGCAAGACTACTTCAATTGCAGATGAGAGTTCTCTTCTTGAGGGCTTTGGTCATATTACCCCTTCCAAAAAACTAGTCCAGTTAAATACTGCTCCTGCTTTGATTGACAGTCTCTGTAATTCACCTATGAATAGTGAAGACTTAGATGTATGTTCAGTGGATAAAAGCTTCCCTGTTGACAGAAGTGATTGTATTTTTGAAGACAAGAAGAGGAAGAAACTACAAACATTACCAAGTTTGAAGCTGGCTACCTCAGAACTGAGTGCATCAGGCTCTAAGAGGTTCTTGCAAGCAGTTACTACACATAGCAAGTCTTACTGCACTGAAGAGGCTTCTTATGAAGACTTCTTTTCATCATCTATTTCAAATGAAAATGAAGTACAGATACAAGTACCAAAGGAATCACAGAATCCTCCTGAAGTTTGTTTGAAAGACTCTTTTACAAGCATGGACGTACATGATATGAGTTTCTGTGAGCCACATAATACTACTAAGAAAAATAGGAAGAAGTCTATTTCAGTGAATGATTTTCTAGTAAAGAAAAAAATTAAACCAGCTAAACCTCCTGGAAGCATACCATTAAATATATCAGGTGGTGAAAAAGATGACACTGGAGAAGCTCTAGATTCTGATGATGTGAATAAGCTGACACAGCATGCTCATGAAAAATACTACAACAATGTGAATTACCGTGCTCATACTACTGGTAAGTTACTACATAGAGCTGGAAAATCAAAAGATATCATACTGCATTAGATATACTAATGCAACTAAATTTCAGAATGAACTGCCATTCCAAAAGGAAAAATATTTCAGCAATACACCAAAAGAAGAAAATGCTGTGGTACTGACTTTATTACTGAGTAAAATAAATGATTGCATAGAATCCAAAAGAACACATATTTGTTTTCCCATACATTACAAACACTAAGTCATAAGAGATAAGGAAGCTGCTCTCTATACACAACA